>JAXGGA010001271.1:0-160461 GCA_038373865.1 Uloborus plumipes
TGTACAATTGCTTAGGGTTTTTTATACAGTCTTTTTTCACTTGTTGACATTTTTCGATGCAGGTTTTACATTGGGGGAAATCTCTCGGCAGGCCACAGTGTCTTAAATATTTTCAATTGATTTCCCTTTCCTGAGAAAATGTCTTTTTAGGAGAAAATTTTCCCCTTTTGGTACAACCCAGGAGCAAGTTTCCACTCTGCGGATGGTTGAGCACAGTCCCCGGGGCTTGGGGGTTGGGTTGGGAAACAATGCGGGGAAAAATGTCAGAAAAATTCTACCCCCCCCGAGGAGGCAGCAATTTCAGTGGCGGGGGACCAATGTTGTTTTTCAAATACAAGTGTGAAACGGATTTTTCTCTCTCTACGAATAGGAACCTGATTGGACCAGGGGAAAAATTATTCTTTTTATTTGAAAATTTATGGGGATTTTAATTTTCGGTGGACTAAAATATATTCCAAAGTTTCTCCTAAATTTAAATTTGCTTGTGATTGCGTTTTCTTTTTTCAAAACACAAAAATAATCCACCAATTTATAGTATTAAAAAAAAAAAAACTAAAATAAAATACGCTCCTTCCAAATATTTAGTTTAGCCTTTAGTTTTAATACAAGTACTAAACATGAATTACTTTTATAATTGCATCGAAGGTGAATTTTATCTTTAATTCAGAGTTGCACACATGCAAAGAAACAAACAAACAAGCCTACATGTGAAACTAATACAAGTGTATTAAAAAGGAAGGAAAAATCAATTACTGAAATCAGTTTTCATAATGTGGATGCAGCTGAAATTATGAAACCCTGACAACTTGACACCCGCTTAACTCGACATCTTTTCGTGATCCCGTGGGGTGTCGAGTTAACCGAGATTTCACTGTTCTCTGAATCTTCCTTTGTAGAGATTATTCTCGTGATTCTAAAACCATCAGAAGAAAGCAGAATGTATGAAAATGTCACGGGACAACATGGGCGTTGCCAGGGGGGGGCAGGGAGGGGCAACTGCATCCACCTTGATCAGATGCAGGGGCACTCGGATGGGAAGTCACTGTGACCACTTTTTCTTATTAGTCAATTTATTTTTTATTTTAATACTTTTTCTGGTTACATGTTGGTACACATGTGCTTCAAAACTTCAAAAACAAGTGAATGCAGTAAGAAATATTTGTAATAAGAATCCACTGAGTTAAAATAAAGTCTGACGATTTAACAAGAAAAGGATTCGTTTTGCACAGAGTCATATTACAAAAACGGCACTTTTCTTTTGCTGGAGAAAATTTTGACTTTTTGGGAGGTCACAGTGACCTACGAGAATTGGGGTGCATGAGGTAAATGACCTCTGAAAACTCTTGGGAGAATTATCTTTTTGGGAGGTCACCGAGACCTCCCATTGTGAGTGCTCCTTCTTGCCCCTCCCTAGCATAAGTTGGCAATTTCATAGTTTATTACTATAAAATTAGCAATTTTTACATCAATTTACTATAAAATGAGCTGCATTATACTGTAAAAAGAACATTCATTTTTTGACAGTGTAGGGTTAAAAATACCATAGTAAACATTAATTTAATCTGAATTAGTATTTGAACAGAATTACATTAACAGATATTTTGCAAATTTGTGAATCTGAACTTTCAATTTTGACATGAGGCGTTCATATTGGGCATCGGACTTGTAACAAAAAAACGAAGAAAGCATGCAATAGAAATCGGGAATATGTTTTCTATACTTTCTAAAGCACTTCACTTTTCCGTAGTTGAAGTAATTTTACCATATTTAACAAGAATTTAAATTTACCTGTAATTAAGATCAGCTGAGATTAACGATAGTATTTCAACCAAGAAATTTTTTCTCCGAGTGACGTTCTATCGAAATTTATTACGCCAGCATTGTTGTCCCAACAGTAAAAGTTTTCCTTTGTTGCCCTCGTATCCCGAAACAACAATGCTTTCCCTGGTACTTTATTGTTGAATTGAAAAGTAGAGCACTGAAATATAAATTAAAATCATGTTCGCCTCAACAATGTACTTCCACCACTCAAAACCACGTGACATAAATGCTTGTCCGTCGAATACAACCTATCGCACATACAGAATGAAAGGGGCACTTCTCAAAACAGCTGTTTTGAGAAAAATCGATTTGAAAATTTAAACTTTTTAAATCCTTGCCCTGGCTCTAATAACTATTACAATTAATCAAACTTTCATTGCTTGGTTGATTAAAGGTTCTGCTAAGTGTGAGTTTCCCGGCCAATTTTAAATATGCCGGTAATTAATGAGAAGTGCCTTTCATTCTCCATTTTCGTGGAGAATGAAAGGGGCACATCTCAAAATAGCTAATCTTACGGGCATCGGCTTATACACCTTTTAATTTTATTTATTATTTTTTTTTTTGAAGCTCTTGTCGTGGCTTATACTACTTATTGCTGCTCCATTTCAGAACGATATTAAACCAAATTTTAATTCCTAATGATTCGATGCTAGGTTACATAATACTATTCTTCTTGTTTAAAAAAAAAGATTCCTTCATGAATTACTTGTACACAAACAATTTATACTTAATAACAAACAATTAAACGAGTGTCATTTAAAAAAAATCGAAATTACGGTTTTCTTAATTGGTTTAAAATAAAGTACTAACCATAATTTGCACCAATGAAGCTCGTCGAACTCTGATTATCAAAGATGTGCCCCTTTCAAACTCAATTCTCCCTTCAAAATCGGCAGAATGATAAGGGCATAAGTTGCTTTTTAGCTGCGACTGTTATCTCTAGAAAAAAAATGGGTCAGTTTCTCATGCAAGGTGTACTAAGGTGTGCTTTTTAAAGATACAGTCGACGCTCGATATAACGATCGTCTCCGTCCTACAGAAAACGGTCTTTATAACGAGTGGTCGCTATAAGAAGTAGAACATAGAGTATATTGGGATACAGTTGGGTTTTTTCTCACCGGTCGTTATATTGGGATGGTCTTTATAACGTGTGGTCGTTATAACGAGCGTCGACTGTATTTCCAAAAATGCAATTTTTGAGATGTGCCCCCTTTCATTCTGGATGTGCGATATGTTCTATACTCATTTTTGGTGTAAATTCCAAGAAAAATATAAGAAAATACCAAATTTTCAGCCAATCTAAAATTGGTATAATAACCACTTGTGCCCAGGACCGTCATTTCGAATTTTTCCGGGGAGGGGGGGAGGGCAAAGGGTGTAAATACAATGTAAATTTGCCAAAAAAGGCAAAAACCACGCCTACTTACATGTAAATGCATTGATTTTCCAAAGTCAGGGTGGGGTGGGGGAGCAATTGCTTGTGCCCATTGTTTGGAACATAGGTTCCCAAAGTCCAGACCTCCCCCTCCCGCCCCCTCTCCCGAGCGTAAAATAATGAATTGATTTCATGCATTTAAATTTTTTTTCCCGAAATTTTTGCACATTTGTTTCATGCACACAAAATTAACAAATGTGCAGCGTGTTAACTTGTTCCTTTTTCCCACATTGACTTTTCAAAGATAAGATAATCTGACGCTCATTTTAAAATCAAAACAAAGCTAAATATCGTTTGTTAAGAGCACTATATTCAGTCTTAGGTCCGTCGCTGAGGTCAGATCAGAAAGTTCCATTCCGCATTGGATTTAAGAAACTCAAAATGTCAAACATAATGTTGCATTTTCGATGGGGAAATTTAGGTTTAACGCAGGGACCTAACTTCAAGATTTTCCAGGTGAGGGGGGAAAAGGGTCCAAACACAATGCAATATCATAGGAAAACATCAAAAGCCACGCCCACCTATAGGTAAATACACTGCGATGCAAAAGTTTAGACAAAATGCAAATATATGAATAAAAAGAAAACTACTCGGCAAAATGCTTTCAAATTTTTACTGCAGGTAGACAATATGGTCCCAAATACGTGTCTGGAGTTTTGGAAAATATAACCGAAACGAAAATCGGAAATTACAAAAGACATTTTTTTCATTGCTGCAAAAGTTTAGACAAAAGCCAGATTTTATGCAAATATCCCTTGAAATGTGATTGGGGGAGGTAAGGCGTGACTTTTTCCTTCAACTATAAAGTGCAGAGAGCGCTCAATGAATAATCAAAATCTTAAAATCTCTGTCGTTCTCGTGTAAAGCTAGTTTTCACAAGGAATAAAGTCTTGAATTAAATTGCTAATAATTAATAAAAAAGTTAAATTAAAAGTACTCCTTAATTGGAGTGCTCGCTCTTTTTTTTTTTTTTTTTTTTTGAATTTTTATGTTCAATTAACATAATTAACAATGTGTTAATGCAATGTTGTTGACAATAATATGAAAATTGGTTCTAAGAAATTTGATAAAAAATTGAAATTATTTTGTGAAAATTAGGAAAATGGAAAAAAAAAATCTTTTCTTAGAAATAAATTACTTACTATTTCTAAACTCGGAATTGTATAAGAGAGGAAAAAAAACTGATAGAAAATTGGTAGTATTAAAAACAATCATCCTTATCATTAATCGGCTCAGCCGATTATCAACAGCCGATCGAATGATAATCGGTAATCGGCCAATTTGCTTATCAGTGCATCTCTACTTAAAACAAATTAAAAAAAAAAAATGCAAGTAAAATCGAACTAAACTGAAAGTGATCAAATTGTACAAACATCATACAAACAATCGGCAGTTGCTCGATTATATTTATGCAAGCAAAGGAAATGTTTAGTGATAAACAAGTAAGATTTAGGTTGCGGTGTGCTGGTGCCCTTGTGAGTTCCTGAGCATTAAATCACCGCTATGCGCCGACGTAAACCTTATTTTTATAAGAAAATCCTCCCTAGGGGGGGGGGGGGGTTGCAAAAAAAAAAAAAAAGAAAAACCCTAATTCTAGAGCCTCACTGCAAAAAAATGAACTGTTATTTTTACAGTATAAGACTGGCAGCCGAGGTTGCAATTTAAGACGAAAATGCACAGTAATAAACTGTAAAACTAGCACTTTTACAGTTTATTGCCGTAAAATTTAACTGTATTATACCGTAAAAACAACGGTGTAATACTGGTAGACAGAAGTTCCAGTTTAAAACTGCTAAATGCACAGTAATATACACAGTCCAGTCACATTAATGTGACCACCTGTCAAAAGCAAGAAAAACCACCTTTCGCAGAGTGGACTGCTACAAGACGTGCAGGAAGAGATTTATTTAGGCCCCTGAAGGTGTTCACCGGTAGTTTGAGCCATGCCGACTCCTATGCTGTGGCCAGCTGGGCTAGATTACGTGGATGAGGATCCATGGAGCGAATAACCCGATCGAGATGGTCCTACATATTCTCGATTCTGTTTGAATCAGGAGAGTTTGCTGGCCAGGGAAGAAGGGTAAACTCATTCTGGTGCTCTTCGAGCCTCGCACGTACACTGGCAGCTGTGTGGAACTTCGCATTGTCCTGCAGGTAGATGCCATCATCCTGAGGAAACACAATGCACATATAGGGATGGACATGGTTCGCAAAGACAGATGCATACTTGAATTAATTCATCGTGCCTTCCACAATGATGAGTGAGCCAAGAGAATGCCAGATAAACATTTCCCAGCCCATAATGCTCCCGTCTCCAGCTTGGACCGTTCCGGCAATGGTTGAGGGTGTTTGGTTTCAGACGTTCCACGTCTTATACGCCAACGTCCATCTGCCCCCGATAGAGCATAAAGCGTGATTCATCAGTAAATGGTAATTGTTGCCACTCAATAAAGGTTTGGGGTCAAAATGTCGCGGCCGAAATGTCGCGGGCCAAAATGTCGCGGTCAAAATGTCGCCGAACCAAAATGTCGCGGGCTAAAATGTCGCGGGCAAAAATGTCGCCGGTCCAAAATGTCGCCGAGCCAAAATGTCGCGGGCTAAAATGTCGCGGGCCAAAATGTCGCCGGTCCAAAATGTCGCCGAGCCAAAATGTCGCGGGCTAAAATGTCGCGGGCAAAAATGTCGCCGGTCCAAAATGTCGCCGAGCCAAAATGTCGCGGGCTAAAATGTCGCGGGCCAAAATGTCGCCGAGCCAAAATGTCGCGGGCTAAAATGTCGCGGGCCAAAATGTCGCCGGTCCAAAATGTCGCGGGCCAAAATGTCGCGTGGTCAAAATGTCGCCGCTCCAGAATGTCGCCGGTCAAAAATGTCGCCGATCAAAAATGTCGCCGGTCTAAAATGTCGCCGGTTCAAAATGTCGCCGGTCCAGAATGTCGCCGGTCAAAAATGTCGCCGGTCCAGAAGGTCACCGGTCAAAAATGTCGCCGGTCCAAAATATATCCGTTCCAAACTGACGTAAGTGTATAGTACAGATTGAATGTTTCCAGTAATTCACAAATTCAATGCAGCTTAATTATGTAGCTCAATTTTACTAATAAGCTTGTCACGATATGATAAATACACCTGTTTAGTAACTTTTTTTAAACGTAGCAGCTTAGAAAATTAGCTTAAGTTATTAACAAAAATGTAACTAAATTGATTTCTTCTAAAGCTTAAATTATTTCAGTACCAAAATAATGCCATAGTTTTTTCAGGGCTGTACTTAGGGCCCAGGGACGCTAAATTTCTTCCTTTTTTAATACGCTTTTACTAGTTTCACAAGTAGGTTTTTTTTGTTTGTTCGTTTGTATGTATGTAACTCTGAGTCAAAAATAAAATTCACGTTCTTTACAAACGTATAAAAGTAATATGTTTAATACCATTATTATTACTAAAGGCTAAACTATATTGCATGTTGATGTATAATAAGTGCATTTGACATTAGTTCTGACTTGGGCATCGATCGTCCACAAAATGCATATTATAAGTGCATGTAAACTTAGCGGATATTCAACAGTTTTCAAAATCTTCTTTTGAATTTGATTTACTCTAAAAGCGTATTTTTTAGTTTTTTTAAACTATATTTAGGATTATTTCTTTTTTTTCACACAAAAAAATTAAACAAATAAATTTGCTGTAAAGTCATTTTTTTTTTGCCAAAACGGAACACCGTTTAATCACCGCGTAGCCGGCAATTTTCTTATAGAACATTTTCTTTAAGAGTTGTTTCGGGACGTTTGAAATTAAATTAGTTCATGGAATTATTGCTTTCTTTGTAACAACTGAGTGGTGGAAGGGGAGGTGAAATGTCAAAAGAAAAAATGGTATTATATTCAACTCCACATTTAAATACTGATTGTAACGAAGGTACAGAACCATGTCTGAGCTGATTAACGCCAGAAATGAATAAGCATTTCTCCCTTTAAGACCATTCTACAAACAAAATTTTGTCTGAGTACTTGCATTACTTCTTGATATACATCACTCACAAATAATGAAAAATAAAAAGTTCAATTGCTCTGCTTCCTCTATGATGTGGCGTATCTTCTGAAGGCTTCCTATGGGCCAATTTTTATTTTATTTCGTCTGAACCTTCAGACATTAATCACGCTATGCTGAAAACGTTCCATTACATTCTTGCATGTAAAAACTTGGAAGAACTGGCGGCAAAAACCAATCAGCACTGAATCACATATTGGTTGGTACATGTATGTACCAAATTTCATTCTAATTCACGCACTAAGTTTTGTGGTAGAGTCGCCCCCAAAAAATGGGTCACGCAGATACACACTTACACATTTTCCCTTAAAAAAATAAACGATAAAATTGAATTCCTTACACGTCAGAAAGTGTAAATTCTTCCAAATTGACAATTTTTTACTGATCCAATACTTTCTTTTACACATTTTATGAAGAAGAAAATAAAAAGACCTCTATTATTTAAATAATATAGACTTGCTTTCGATCATGTAAGAAATTTTAACAGAAACCAAGTTTTAAACATTGTATATCTGTCTTATTCATTTCACTGTTCTTCAACTTCTTTTTTAACACACAAATTTTCCTTTCGATATCAATTAAACTTGGCTTGGGCTGCTAATCTATTCGTTTTTAAGTTGGTAGGTAGCGAGTTACGGTGAAATAAGCTATTGCAAATAAATAACGTACGCTTGTTTGAAAACTATTTGTTTCTTGGAAAGCGCTCGAAACAGTTACAAGCCGAAAGGGTAATTTTTTTTTAGTATTTTCAAAAATTTTAGTCCATACTATCGTTAACGCACACGTTCATCAACAGCAATTAGCAATTTTTTGCTAATTTGGTGTAAAAAAGCCTTTTCATATATTTTAATTTTTGATACTAACTGTATCAATATCGGACCTTCTACATTTTTGTCTGACGACATTTGAACTGGCGATATTTTTGCCCGCGACATTTTTGACCGGCGACATTTTGGACCGGCGACATTTTTGACCTGCGACATTTTGGACCGGCGACATTTTTGACCGGCGACATTTTGGACCTGCGACATTTTAGACCGGCGACATTTTTGACCGGCGACATTTTGGCCCGGCGACATTTTTGACCGGCGACATTTTAGCCCGCGACATTTTGGCTCGGCGACATTTTGGACCGGCGACATTTTGGCCCGCGACATTTTAGCCCGCGACATTTTGGCTCGGCGACATTTTGGACCGGCGACATTTTTGCCCGCGACATTTTAGCCCGCGACATTTTGGCTCGGCGACATTTTGGACTTGCGACATTTTGGCCCGCGACATTTTAGCCCGCGACATTTTGGCTCGGCGACATTTTGGACCGGCGACATTTTTACCCGCGACATTTTAGCCCGCGACATTTTGGCTCGGCGACATTTTGGCCGCGACATTTTGGCCTGCGACATTTCGGCCGCGACATTTTGGGCGTATACCCTCAATAAACGTCCAGCTGCGGTACTGGCGTGCAAATTCCAGGGTTCGTCGTCGATGGACAGTAGTCAGCATAACTGCATGAACCAGTCTCGGGCTTCGGGAGCCTAGACGCAGCAACGTCTAGATAATAGAAGTTTGGGAGATGATGTTGATAGCCCCTTGGTTCATATGGAGGGTCAGTTGCTCAACGGTAGCCCGTCTTTCAACCCGAACACATCTCCAAAGCCGTCGATCGCCTCTATCATCTATGGCTCCTGGTGCACCACATTTGCACGTCGCAGATTTTTGACGGTCCCGTTTTGCCATTCACAGTTCACTTTTACCACGATGGCAAGCGAACAGCTCAAAAACTCAGCCATTTTGGAAATGCTTCCACCCTTGGCTCGAAAGCCAACGATCATGCCCTTTTGGACGTCGGATAAATCGCCCCATTTTTTTTGCATTACGCCAATGATAGAAATGGTTTCCAAAGCCCTCACACACCCTTTATACACCCTCAACTGCATTGTGCTACCAAGTGCCTTTTGTGATTGGTAATTTGACTTTGACGTCGAAAGTACGTGGTGGTCACATTAATGTGACTGGACTGTGTATACATATAAAGATGTCGGGCTGTGTTTGTTTGTTCGTATGTATGTTTGTAACCGATAGCCAGAAGTCCCCACAGCACCTACAGACCTGAAACTTGGCACAAAATTCGAACGTATCCCCGTAAAATACACTTCGAAGGCCGAATTCTACATTTCGAATTAGTTATTTTTAAATTAATTAATTAGTCTCAATTTTGGTGTATCCGGCACAATTAAGGGGGGAAAACTTTCCCCACGCCCATGACATTATATATCGCTGAAAAGGGTTTTTTTCTGAAAAAGAAAAGTTTTAGCACGTTTCTCTCCGTTAATTAGAACAGGAGATATTAATTAATCAAATTTAGTCAATTTTTAAGGCTTAACTCTATACGCAAAACTGAAACACTAGAGCCATTTTCCAGACAAACTGCTGTTTCGTCTCTAAAGTTACATAGTGGTTTAAATTTGCGTATAGAGTTAAGCCTTGAAGAGTGACTAAATTTGAGTAATTAAAATCCAGTGTTACTTATTTAATGTCTTTTTGATTTATTTAGCGAATTGTTTTGAACTTTAACAGGACTTTTAATGGAATTTAAAAGGGTGTGGAGCACATTTGAATAAAAGAATATAATAATTTTACTTCCTAGGGCTGAAGTGAATTTAAATTTATTCAGTTGACTTCCTTTACATTTATTGCTCGGGCATCGCCGTCCGGGTACTGCTAGTAAACTATAAAATTAGCAGTTTTACAGTTTATTACTGTTGAACTATGAATGTCTATAGAACCGTGGACTACTGTTGAACTATGAATGTCCGAAGAACAATGAACGTCTATTGAACTAAGGATATGACTCTTGAACTATGATTGGCTGTAGAACTATGGATGACTATTGAACTCGGGACGACGCTTGAACTATGCATGTCTGTATAACAATGGATGTCTATTGAACCATGAATGACAATTCAACAATGTGAATAACTCTTAAACTATGGATGTCTGTTGAACTATGGATGTCTGTTGAACTATGGATGTCTGTTAAACTATGGATGTCTTTAGAACAATGGATATCTATGGATGACTCTTGAGTTGTGAATGTCTTTTGAACAGCGGATGGCAATCGAACTGTGGACGACTCTTGAAATATGGATGAGTGTTGAACATTGTCTAACTATTGAACTGTGGACGACGCTTTAAGTATGAATGTCTTTTGAACAATGTATGAGTATTGAATTGTGGATGACTCTTGAAGGATGAATGGTTGTTCTTATACGTATAAATTGAACAATGGATGACAATTGAACTATGGAAGAGTGGTTGAATTGGGCAGTTAAATTGAAAACGATCTTTTCATACGCGGTTTCTTGAATTGCTCAGGTCCATATTTATAAGTTCTGTTGCATATTCATTGGCTTTTCTTTGGACTTTGAAACAGATGCAGCAACAGCAAAAGAACTTCTTTAGACAATTCAAGATTCTTCTCCTGGTCCTTCTTATGGAGTTTTTTTGCTTGTTTGATCTTCTTCAATGATTTGCTTGGCTGGGCTTAGTTTGTTCCTTTTGTTTTCCAGCATTTCTTTCTGTCGTTTGTGTATCAGTGAGACGCGAGAATTCAGAGTTCATTTGAGCCACGTGTTCATCGTCTTGATTTCTTGTTTCGAGAAAGATATCAGATTTGTTCTCTGCAATTTTAACGTCGCTTACTTTCGACATCAGTTTATATTTCAGGTTGGTCCTCTTCATTTTCAACATCATTTTGCGGTGAAATTTCAAGTGAGGTAGGAAATCGAGTTTTTTCGTTGTTGACATTATTTTGCGGTTCAATTTTAAAGGAGGTTTTTTATTATTTTCTTCATTTTCGAAACTATCTTGAGGTTCAGCAACAATTGGGTATGTAAATTGGCGGTTTTTATTTCTGATAATACATGCTCTTGTCACATTAGCTTTGATTTTCTCTGCTTGAACATCAGTTATGTATTCTTCAGACAGTTTTTCTTTGCTTCCGACATTATTTCGATTTAAATCAGAATTAGTTTCTTCAATGTGGGTGCCAGTTTGTTGTAGTTCAGTAGTCTCGTGGAAAACAGATTGTAATTTTGTAAATGGTTCTTCATATTTTTCGACGTCATCTATTTTTTCTGTCTGATTTTCGCTTTCCTCAACAGATTCTGGTCCGTATCCTGCAGTTCTTTCTTCAATTTTGTCTTCTCCGGTTTGGTCAGGTGTTGTAAATGCTTCATCATCATTGTAAACTCGTAAAACTGTCCTATGAAAGAAAAGAAAAGGAAGATTAATATATGCAAAGTAAGGTGCGGAACCACAGAAGTCCCGAGCATAAAATTGAGTGATTTTTTTTTCTCCCCTTTTTTGAGTGATTTACACGAAAGATCACAACTCAGTATATTTCCTTTCGAAAGCAGTGAATATGGGAACATATAGGCCATTAAACAATCGTAATTGATTTTCAAGATTTTACAGCTTCTTTAAATGCCTAGTTACCATTCAAGGGATACAAATTAAAAACTAAGAACGATACAAATAATTAATGACACAATAAATAATATTGTAAGAGAAAGAAAAATCTATTCAAGTTTTAAGTATGGGTTGACTTATTTTGAGGCATAAAAACCCTCTCAATGCCTAATACTTAACACAGAACTTCACGAACAGGGTTATCTCGTAAACCCCCACCAAGAGAACTATGAATTATAGAGGGCGCGGTGAGCGCTTCATCAAAAGGATTGCTGCGCATTGTACTCGTACTGTTCCTGAATGAACGTCTACTATATAGCTGAATTGGCCGTTCTGGGAAAAATGAGTTAACATTTCTTTATTGGCCCGCAAGATCCTAAGATCTAACGCCGTCTGATATTTTTCTGTTTTTTTTTTTTTTTTCAAAGACTAGGTGTTTGTGTCTCCACTTCCTCAGAACTAGAGGAACTGAAGCAGCGGATAACTGCAGTGTTGGACTCTACAAGGGATATGCTATCACAAGTCGTCGCTTTGGAAGAATAACGCTGCAACTCAAAAAACCTATTTTTCAGGAGAGCAATTTTTAACTTTTCAGAAACTTCTATCGCACTTGTGCTCATAACTATTGCGACTATTTTAATGAAACTAGCATTAAAAAAACCGCATTTTAATCTCTTTTCTAACGTAGCATGATCGACTTCAATGGCATTTTAACTAACGACGTCATTTTAAAAAGAGTGAAGGTAGTTTGAGTTACATCAGTGTTCTCCAAAAATGGCTTCCTAGCGGATATTTTTGACACTTTTGTGTTGTAACCTTGTTCATCATAAAGAGCGATTTTTTCTGAACAAAATGATATAAAAATGTCATTTTTCGATTTTTTTGAGTTGCAGCGTTATTCTTTCAAAGCGACGAAGTGTGGCGGGAGCTTGAGATTTGCCGTGTCACCGGAGGGGCACACATTGAGCACCAATAGAAACTTGAATAAATGTTAGTTTTCAGATGAATTTGAATTTTCTAAATACATCAATTCTGTACCTCAGAACCAGACTAACGTAAGTCCACTTTCGTCATTTTTCAGTGGAGGGGAAAAACGATGTATTCGACAATCGTTTTTCCCCTCTATCGAAAAATGACGAAAATGGACTTACGTTAGTCTGGTTCTGAGGTACAGAATTACAACGTTCACAACCATGTTCTCTTTTTGTCCCATTCAATATGAAACATCCTGTAATGACAAATAACCGAATACACGGCAAAAACAAAAGCTGTTGTTTTTACGGTGTCATACTGGCAGTATAGATTCCAGTAAGCACAGTAATAAACTGCGAAACTAGGAATTTTACAGGCAATGCACCGCCAACTCGCTTATTCCATCCATGGACTGCAGTTTCGTGCTTTTCGGTACTCGTCAGCATGGAATAGGAAAGTAACCGAGGAACATAGAACACCAGCGAGAGATCGCACGTTGGTGCAGTACAACTCAAGGGCGGTTACTTACTGCTTTACAGCTATTTTACAGTTTATTACTGTAAAACTAGCAATTTTACAATTTGTTACTGTAAAATCAGCAATTTTACAGTTTATTACCGTAAAATTACGGTAAAAGGAGCTGTGTTATACTGCAAAAACAGCATCTATTTTTTGCGGTGTAATTAGCAATCGAAAGAGCATATTAACCCACTAATGCCTGACATTTTTTTTTCCCAAAGATATTTGGTATACTGGTTACAAACAGTGTTTGATGGACAGGAAAAATAATTAAAAAAATATTATGTAAAAAATAATTTTTTTATTAAGGAAAGACAAATCGTCTCTTAAAAGTGACGATAGACCCCAGAGGGTACATACTTTTTTAACTAAAATTTTTTTCTGCCTACGATATAATATTTAAAGAGACATTTTATAAGAAGAAATAAAATCAGCAATGAACATAAACTGGGAAGCTGGGATTAACTTTGAAAACTTAGCTTTTTTTTTTTGAGATTGTGAACGATGTCATTTTTGATATAGGTTATATTAAAACTGCTACAGAATCACGGGACGCGGGAGCGTCCCGCCCCGCCAAGAAAACCAAATACAAGCCGCCAAGAAATTTCCGTCGCCAATAAAAATGTAAAAGAGCGACTAGGACTGTTTACGCGAGTAACCAAACCGGGGTTTTCACCCCTCTGTATCTCAGCCCCATAAAGATCCTTAGAGTTCATTTTTGGTATACTCAATCTCCAGCGGCCCCTGACGGCACATACTAAAGCAAAACATCCAGGACCCTCAGGGGGAGGGGTGATATATGTTATAAAATCGCTATTTTTCGCACTTTTTAAAAATTGTTTGACAGGGGTCCAGACTAAACGGTAACTCGGATTGAGCTCTGCTTTTGCACCCACATTTATTTTGTCCCAAAGCTCGGCATAGGGGTTTTTTCGACCCCCCAACCCCCTCCACCCTTGTTTTTATTTTCCGTATCTTTTCTCCCCGGGGGTCTTTAGTGTTGATTTTTGGTATGAATATTCTCGATGAGACATTGAGGACATTTTCCCAAAATTTACCCCCCGAGGTCATCGCACCCCGGAGTTATTAATGCTTAAAATTGGTCCGATTTCTATCTACTAGCTCTGTTCAACATCTGAGCATTTATGTTTTCATTGTTGGGCCACGAGGAAAGAAAACTCAATGATTTATAATTTCATCTGTTGCCAGTTTCTATTTGTTAACAAATAAAATATTTGTAATTGATTTTATTGCATAAGGCTTTTAAAAGGGATTTTCAATTTAGTTCATTTTAATATGAGATCGGCAGTAAGGGTTGGGGTTTTTTTTAAACTTTTAATTTAATCGTAGTATTGTTAGCAACTAGCTTTGTTTTGCGTCGGTTCGGGTGGTACATTGTGATTGATTTCAAATTTATCCTAGACTGAAGAAGATCCTTGAACTTTTGCACCAAATGCATGCTGCCAAGAAAACCACAGATGTCGGACCGCCAAGAAAAATGTTGAAGGGAAAAAAAAACATGCAAAGTAAATTTTGAAGAGAAAAAAAAAAGGCAAAGAAATAATATTAATGCAAAAATATGTGATATCTCCCCAAAAACAACAGTGTTGTAAAAAAATCCCCCGCTAAGAAAACCTTAAATACTCAGCCTTAAAAAGTTATGATATCGAGTTTTCCCGCCAAGTTTGTGCCAAACTACAACTAACCTGTATGTATAGTTCTTTTAAATTGTTTTCAGTCCTGCCAGGCGGGAAGTTTTTACTCATTAAGCAACCACCTCACAAGACAAAGCTTCCCGCCTGGCAAAACTGAAAACAATTTAAAAGAACTATACATACAGGTTAGTTGTAGTTTGGCACAAACTTGGCGGGAAAACTCGATATCATAACTTTTTAAGGCTGAGTATTTAAGGTTTTCTTAGCGGGGGATTTTTTTACAACACTGTTGTTTTTGGGGAGATACACTTTACAATGGTTATTTTCTGCAATCTGTTAATAACGAAATGAAACAATAGCAAGGTACTCATTGAACACTATTATTTGGTTGAAATGTTCATTTTGGGGAAATTCAAACCCTTTTTTGTACCGTCCCTAAAAAGGGACGCTAGGCATTAATGGGTTAAAAAAAATTGTCACAGAAACCATTTTCATTCACCCCTTTCCCCTCTTTATCTAAATAGAAAATGTTTAAAAAATCCCCAGATTTAAAGAGTTGGACAGAAATGCACGTGTATCTCGAGATTTCAATTCAGCAGCGGGGATGATGCTTTTAAATCGAGAACCTGTATTATTTGGAAGGTTTAAAATGCTCAAAATTCACCAATATCGACTTGCTTAAGTTCCCTTGATATTAGTCCGACTGTGTGTGTATTATTTCTCAAGGGTGCGTTTTTTATCACGCCAAAGCTTTCCATTCCAATGTCTAATTTTTTTTTCTTTGCGTCGGAAAAAAAAAAAAAACAATTTTTTTTCTCTGTTTTTTACTATACATTATTTCAAAGTAGCTTCCGCAAACTAATGCAGTGGCGTGGTTGGATAGTGCTTTGCGTTAGAAACGTGAAGTCGTAGTTTCGTTCCTGCTATGCGTTTTGTCGCTTTTGGTTGATTTTTTTTCACCGATTCAATTTCGATCGAAATCTCCAAGAATATATCTGTACCTCAGAACCAGACTAACGTAAGTCCAAAAATGGCGATTTTGAGTTTATTAGTGCATTCTATGTAGAATCTTATACCACCATGATAACGCAATTTTTTAAAACTAATTTCTTTATAAGTTAACCAGTGTTATAAGAGCGTAAGTCCCAACCTTTGTCCGAGCCAGACAAACGTAAGTCCACTTTCTACCAAATGACTCCGAATGATTCTGCCGTGGGCAGTAACTGCAAATTTTTCGATTTTAATTTTTTTGCATTTTTGAAATCTATGTTACATTAGTTTCATGATACAAACATCTTTTTTTGGTTACTGATGAAAAAAAAAACTTTTTTAATCAGTGGTAATTAGCAGTAACTGAGTTTTCCGTTACTTTGGGCAGGTAAACGGCAGTATCTGCATGTCTGCAGGATGAACGTAATTTGAATCGCTGTGAAAAATTTGCATCAAGTCGCAAAAACCGTTTTCCTTTGTACCTAAACTGAGCGAAAGTAGGGGTGCCCTAATGGGAGGTCACGGGAAGTCATTGGTTGCACTTAAATGTTCCCAAGGGGGTGTTTTATTCATTTTTGGGATGAATCAGTGTTAATATTAATGCAGACTTAAGTGATATAAATTGGCGCTACCACTTGGCGATATATCGCCAAGCTTTTGGTCGCCAAAAGTTTGTCACCAACTTGGTGACATATCGCTAAATTTGGCGACAAATTTGTCCAAAAAAATTATTTTACGAGTTTGGGTTCAATTTAGCGCTATTGGCGGTATTTTGCGAAAAATCCACTGAATGATGCTAAAATCGGTGATATTTAGAAAATGAATCATTGTAAATCCTTTTTTGCATTGTTTTGTGGCAAATTAGGGGTGTAAATGCTTGAATTGTTATCTTGCTCACTCCAAGCACTATTTCAACGCTTAAAGCATCTACTAAGAAATTTACACGGAAAAGGAAGTAGTGTGGGGTCTATACCAGATTTTTTTTCTTTCAAATGAAGTTTTTCTCCACTAGCAGACGATACTTTTCACGGTTTCATAAATATACAAGCAAAACTTGGCAGACGACAAACAAAAATGCAGCAATGAAATGATTTTATTTACATTGTTTTGTTTTCTTTTAATTACAGTTGCTCTCATACTGACAGACGATAGTTTTGCAGTTTAATACCAAGCTGCTGCATCTTTAATAGTTCTATGAAAAGACGGCACAACAAGCATTTCAAGCGCTCTTCTTTTTTTCAAAGGGATTTCTTGTTTTGATTCAATGTACAAAGCATTGTGAACGCCACACTACTTCCTTTTACGTTTAAATTCCGTAATAAATGCCTCAAGTGTTAAAATAGTTCATTAGAGTGAGCAAGATTACAATTCAAACACCTACACCCCCAGTTTGTCAAGAATCAATGCAAGATAATGTTTTACAATGATTTATTTTCTAAATATCGCCGATTTCAACATGATTCAGTGAATTTTTCACAAAATGTGCCCAATAGCGCCAAATTGAATCCAAATTTTAAAAAAAAATTCATTTTTTTCACCATATTTGTCGCCAACTTGGCGACAAACACTTGGCGACCAAAAGTTTGGCGATATATTGCCAAGTGGTTGCACCAAATCATATCACTCAATCTGCATTGAAATTAACATTGATTTACCCCAAAAAGGGGTAAAAGACCCCCTTGGGAACATTCGAATGCAACCACAAGGGGAAGTGCACCTCCCCTTGTGACCCCTCAGAGTCTACATACCGAACTAGAAGCTTTTAAGGCATACAGTTTTTGATTTATGCGACATACATAGGCACATACATACATACGTGCATACAGACGTCACGAGAAAACTCGTCGTAATTAACTCGGGGATGGTCGAGAAGGATTTTTGGGCTGTTGATATGTTGGGAGGTACATATGCACGTGCTGATAGGTCTAAAAAACGACTCAACATTCATTCGGGCTGAGCAAAATCAAATTTAAGACTCAAATTTGAGTAATTTTTTTTTCGTGATCACAATACTTCCTTTACTACTTGAAAGGAAGTAACAAGTGCAGTTCTGATATAATGAGCCATTAACTCTTAAACTACATAAATAGATTGCTAAATTAAACATAAATAAATCAACGAGAAGTATTGCACACCTATTTTTTCACGTTATTATAAAACATAGCATAATAGTATGTTTATAAAATTATTATTAATAATCATGTTTATTTTTTTAATTTATAATCATGTTTTGTTTATGTAACTAGGCAATGAAATCATTCCTTTCAGTTTTACCAGTGCAGATTTGGGGTTTAACAATTCAGAGTCGAAGGTAAAAAAATCAAAGAGTCGGAGTCGGATATTTTAACTCAGAGTTTGCATTTCTGCCTGTGCTTCGGAGGTCGAATCAGACTCGGAAACATATTGGGATTCGCAGTCAGTCATTTTCCCTATGATTATACGCAGCCCTATATTTCACGCTTATCTACAAAGTAGAAATAATGTGACTTACGTTACTCTGGCCTGGAGGTATGGAACTGTTTTGATGCGAAGTCACAAATGCGAAGTCCAGTTCTTCTGTAATCAGTCATTTACTATTTAATTACGCAAATAATTGTTTAATTGTGCAAAAATTAACCATTAAGGGCTAAAGTATACATATTTTCTCAATGTTAACAATCATGTTTTGTAGCCTAATTCATATATCAGCTTTGTAACTAGTCAATGAAATAATTATTTTCTGTTTTTTTGCTCCCCTGCAAAGTGATGAAAATGGGCTTAGGTTAGTCTGGTTCTGAGGTACAGATATAACCTAAACTCATTGTATAGGATTTTAAGCCAGTTTTTCTGTTACATTGAAACCGGAGAAGAAACTATTTGTTTTAGCATGAATAGCATTTCTTAAAAGTGATCTCTTTAGATTGTTTCCTTAATGCTTACAAAAATCCCAGAGTATGTTGACTTTTCCTTTTAAATCAGAGAAAAATAGCAATTCACTGTGTACCTATTTTTCGAAAGATTGCCGTTTAAATACATCGATATTTTGAATTATTGCTGTTTAGAGCGAAAACTTCGAACGGGTCAGCTCGTACCTATATTATTTCTCTAGCCTGTATTCTCAACCACGCCAAAAGTTTCTCATTTCGGGACGAATCCGTTAGCCGGGCGCAAGCAAAAAGTGCAAAATAACATCTCGCCAAATCATGTAGAATTCCGCCACATTTCTTACAACCATAAAGAGAGTGTTTCGACTTTTGTTCCGTTGACTGATTTGTTATTCGCTTCGCTTGGCGACATTGGCGATTTTTAATTTTTCGCTTGCTCCCGGCTGACGGATAAGTACCTATATTTCTCTAGCCCCATTTCTTCATGAAACTCCATGATTTACACCTGGTTTTAAAGCCTATCGAAACGGCTTTTGACAAAAAAAAAAAAAAAAAAGACACTGTCTAAATTTTTTTTTTCTGTCGAAAAAATTGTTTTTTTTTTAATTACACATTACTTGAATAAATAATCATCTAGAAATTGAGATGCAGTGGCATGGTTGGATAACGCGTTTCGCTATAGTGACGTGAAGATCGCAGGATCGATGTCGCTTTTGGTTGACTTTTTTTCACCGGCTAGTTTTGATCCAAAATTCCAAGAATTTTTTACCTGAACTCAATGTGGGATTTCAAACCATAGACATTGGAAACGCGAGCTAATTTTTAAACAGTTTTTCTGTTACATTAAAACTGGAAAATAAAATGCTTATTTTGGCATAAATAAATAGTATTTCTGAATGGTGCTTCCTTTTGGCTGTATCCTTAATGTTTCATAAAAATATAAAAGTTAAGGCATGATTTAGTTTTATTTTAAAACATCGAAAAATAACACGAAAAACAAACATCATTAAACGGGCAAAAGAATACCGAAAGAAATTTAGAAAGTGTAACTGTTAAAAATATTTCTGGAACACATGTGTTAAGATTTTGTTTCATTTGTTTTTATATTCCTAAGTATTAGAGATGTAGGTTTTTAACTATATAACAAATTTGTAAAATTCCAAAAGAAATAAAGATATATATATATATATATATATATATATATGTACATATTTTTATGAATCAAAATTGTATACCTCGCAAACAGATGTGCAGACATCCAGTTATGAAGCGCACTGAACCAAAAACCGTACTTATAAAGGTCCATAATTCAAGTATCGAAAATTTCGTTCGCTTCACTTTTTCAAATGGAGGATGAAATGATTGAAATTGTTGCCAATTTAAAGTCAAAAGTTTAGTTGTTGCCAAGATATACAGGAAAACTTGACTCTCAAATCCAGAGGTCGAATGCGCTACCTACAAAACTACAGAAAAAGCTAAAATATTGCGTGCCACGTGTACATTTTGAGGTAAAACACAAGGATAAATTCCTACTTTGGGGTCCGGGTTTGGCGATTTTTTTCAGACTGTGGGCAGAATTAATAAATGGTTGCCAGAAAACTATAAATCTAAATTAGAAACCATAAATCTAATGGTTGCCAGATTTAATAATTTATCGCCGGACCTTAAACTAGGATTCATCCAACACAAGAATGTTGTGTGCTAGACAATTTGTGATGAGTAGGTTTCTGCTAATTATTATTTTGCAATATTGCAACCAATTCAATTAATCGATATTTTGCGCTGTCGTTGATATAATTTCATCTTTTTCGCGCCATTTTATCTTCAAATTATAACCAATCTTAATTCCTCTTTTTGTGTTTGTTGTGCTTGGTTCTGCGACTCATTTTTTTGTTCTTTTTGCTTCATTGTTATTTTATTAACGGATTAATTCCTGGCCAAGATAACTGTGGATTACATTTGGATTTTGGTAACAAGTGAGTTTCATGTTTCATTAACTCAAAAAATTTCTTTGTTTGAAACACATATTTACACTAGCGTCAGATTGTTGGCGGTCAAAGTTTTCTGAGAACTTCTGGTTAAAATTTTACATTTTAAAATTCAATGCGATTTAGAAAATCCTGGTTAATATTATTTAAAGATTTTAACTTGAAAAATAATTCTATCGTCAGCAGCATACATAGACCTATGTGCTCCCCGCAAGATTTAGTGCCCCCACCCCTATTTAAATATGAAAAATATTCTTCCCGTGTAACTCATAGTGCAATTTCTTTAGATCGTGCACCCTCAAACCTCTTGCACCCTCCTCCCAC
Organism: Uloborus plumipes; assembly: GCA_038373865.1. Taxonomy (NCBI): domain Eukaryota; kingdom Metazoa; phylum Arthropoda; class Arachnida; order Araneae; family Uloboridae; genus Uloborus; species Uloborus plumipes. Next base: position 21,077 of record JAXGGA010001271.1, read on the forward strand.
CTGTGCCGCGGGGTCGCTATGTACTGTACTTCACTTCACACTCTCCAGGGTCCCCCGTACCTACCACAGCTTCGTGGTTTAACCGGGATAGGGCCCTGAAGAGCGCTCTGTTTTTAATTTTGAACCAGAACCTAGGGTCGAGCAAACCCTAGGGCCCAGCACCCCCAGAGGTATCTTTTCACTTGGAGGACTTTGTGACCACGACATTTTTAACGCCTCCCAGCCACCATTAATCAATGGTGGTGGATCTTTGATCGGCTGGGTTTCGAACCCGGGTCCCTCCGGACACGAGTCCGATGCCTTACCGATCGGGCCACCACGGCCCCGCTATGTACTGTACTATACTACAATGCAACCTTTGGCAAAAACATCGTGACGTCAGCCTATGAAAAACGAGCTAGATAAAACGTCACAGCTTATTTGGCGAATTAGAGGAGATCGCTGACTGCTTGTGAGCTCTTATTAGCTCCACCCGTAGTGACATGAGTGCCAAGTTAAGTTGCATTGTAGTTTATCGTTATGTCTGCCGCTGCCTACCGTTAAAAACATCCCAGAAATGTGAAACGGAATTCTTAATTATTGCTATGTGTTTTCACTGACAAATTTTACGCAAAGCAATTTTAGACCAAGGGCTGGTTACACACAAAAAAAAAAGCGATCATAAGGTCATTACATTTCTTTAGTAGGAATTGAGTTATAATATACACTAGTTTTTATCGCTCTGGACTCTGCTCATCTCCTTGACTGCCCTGCACTCAACTCCACAACCCTCCACGGACGATACTGGGAGGAAAGGGCCCTGATGGGCTAAAGACAAGCATTTGTGTCTTTCTCTGTTTTTTCATTTTGCTATGTGTTTGTGTTTCTATTTTGTGTTTCTCTTTTTGTAGCCTGCCATTGGAAATAAAAAAAAAAAAAAAAAAAGTTTTTATCGCTCGCATCGGTCTGCAAGAGTACGAAAGGGACCGGGCAGTAGGTCAAAGTTCGCAAGTTTTCTTGAGATATTCTTCAAATTTCTGCACAAAAACTTTAGTTATTTTGAAGGTTCAGTCACGCAGATAGTTTCTTTTAATAGTCAGCGATGCAAATTGGTGAATTAACCACTTCAATGGCGAATAAATAAACTACCCAACCGGAAGAATTTATAAACTTCACAGCTAATTTTTACTCATTGATTTTATTTCAATTAAAAAAATATTCATAATGCATTGTGATTCAGCTTGAAATTGTTGGTACCTTCCCTCTCTAATTTGCAATGGGGAAGTAGTACCAAAACATTATTCTTTGAGGGAACACTTACATGAAAAAATCTGGTATGGACCCCACACTACTTCCTTTTACGTGTAAATTTCTTAGCAGTTGCCTTAAGTGTTAAAAAAAGTGCTTGGAGTGAGCAAGGTAACAATTCAAATATTTACTCCCCTAATCTACCACGAAACAATGCAAAAAATATTTTGCAATGGTTATTTTTCTAAATATTGCTGATTTTAATATCATTTAGTGAATTTTTCGCAAAATATCGCCAATAGCGCCAAGTTGAACCCAAATTCAAAAAATAATTTTTTCGCCAAATTTGTCGCCAACTTAGCGATATGTCGCCAAGTTGGAGTCAAACACTTGGCGACCAAAAGCTTGGCGACATGTCGCCAAGTGGTGGCCCCAATTCATATCACTTGAGTCTGTATTGAAATTAACATTGATTTACCCCAAAAAAGGGGTAAAAGACCCCTTTGGGAACATTCGAATGCAATCACAAAGGGAGGTGCACAACTAGACCCCCCTCAGAGCCTACATACCAAGCTAGAAGTTTCTACGGCATATAGTTTTTGAGTTATGCGAGCCACATACGCACATACATCCGCACATACGTACATACAGACGTCACGAGAAAACCCGTCGTAATTTACTCGGGGGTGGTCGAAATTGATTTTTCGGCTGTTTGTATGTTGTTAGGTACATATGCACGTGCTGACAGGTCGAAAAAACTACGCGACATTCATTCAGGGGTGAGCAAAGTCAAAATTTAGACCGAAATTTGAGTGAAATTTTTTCGTGATCACAATACTTCCTTTACTACGTAAAAGGAAGTAAAAAGCTTCTTGACAATTAATTTCCATTTTGTTCTCAAAGGCAAGGATTAGGCGGTTTTAGGCTATGAATTCTGGGAGTGCAGCAAAACAAGGGATCTGTGAGTGGTTGGGGGGGGGGGGGTACATTTCCAGGACAAACAGGTAGTTCTGGGATCTTTCGCAAAAGTTTGCAAATGAAACTGAAAAATGCTAGCTTTTTTTTTTTTTTTAATTTCATAAAACTTTACTGAAGTATATTACAATATAATGTTCTTTTTTTTTATTAGCCATGGTTGTTTCAAACTAATAATACAACAATATGTACATAGAAAACAGTTATTCCAGAATGCAGCACTAAACATTAACTGTTTACTTGCATGTAATTGTTTAACTGTTTTTTCTGTTTCTGCTCGACGGAAACACGACCTGAAAAATTTCAACTTTTCTGCTTCTTCTAGTAGAATCCGCTTTGTGACAGCCAATAGGAACTCGTGGAAAATTCACCAGTAGATGGCGCTCTAGAATTCCGCTCTGTTTTTTTTTTTGCCGATTGTTCAGTGGAAATTCAACTGAAAAGAAATTCCGTTTCGGTTTATGCATTCAGTTTTCGGGTGATGTGGAGCCTGGGCTTAAGATATGGAACTTCTGTAAAATCACGGGAAAATATTTAACTAGATGAAAACCTCCAGCAGCTCAGCTGCCAGTACTTTTTCCATGGGCATAGTCAGAGGGGCAGTTGCCCCTCCCTAAATCATTGCCAGGCGAACCCCGATAGGAGGTTATTGCGACCTCCCAAAAATATCTTTTATTTGCCATTTTCTTTTTTGATACTTTTTCTCATTACATGTTGGTAAACATGTGCAAGTTCATATTTTATTATTCGATAGTCACATTTACGTTGCACTTACGGGCACATAATGGAATACACAAACAAAGCATAAAGAAAACATGAAATATAACTTCAAAAATAACTGAATAAAAATAAAGTCCAACGATTTAACAAGAAAAAGAAGAAATTTGTACAGAGTCAAATCACAAGAGCGGCACTTTTCTTTGGCTTGGGAGAATTTCGACTTTTTGGGAGGTCACCGTGTCCTCCGAGAACTAGGGTTAATGGAGTGCATAGACATCCGAGTATTCTTTGGATAGTTGAAACTTTTTGGTAGGTCACAGTGACCTTCCGTGGCCTCCATTGGGATGCCCGTTTTCTGTTATTTTCAGGAAACTTTTTTAACAGCGTGGAATCTCATGTGTTCTCTAAGGCTTATCGCCTGAGAAAAGGCCTTCGAGCAACGCACACAAGAATAGCGTTTTTCTCCCGTATGCGACCTCACGTGCCTCTTCAAGCCACATGAGTCGCGAAAAGCTTTCGGGCAATGCTCGCACTTGTACGGCTTCTCACCCGTGTGGATCCGTATGTGACTCTTCAACCGCCCCGCCTGAGAAAATGACTTCGAGCACTGCTCACACGAAAACGGTTTCTCCCCCGTGTGGACCCTTATGTGTTCCACCAAGTGAGCAATCCTGGAAAATGACTGCGAACAATAGTCACACGCGTGTGGTTTTTCTCCGGCATGGACCGCCATGTGATTTTCCAAGCTGGAAGATTCAGAGAGTGGCTGCGAGCAATATTCTCGTGTGAGCGGCTTTTCTCGGGCATGTAATCTCATGTGACTTTTTAAGCTGGAAGACTCGGCGAACGACTGCGAGCAATAGCCACAGGTGTGTGACTTTTCTACTGCATGAATCGCCATGTGGTTTTTCAAGCTGGAAGATTTGGAAAACTCTTTGGAGCAATACTCACACGTGAGCAGCTTCTCTGCAGTGTGGACTTTCATGATGTGATTTTTCAAGCTGGTGCGTTGAGAAAACTCTCTCGGGCAATGCTCGCATGCGTACGGTCTCTCCCCGGTGTGGGTCCTCAGGTGGACCCTCAAGCTCACCGTTCGAGCGAACGACTTCGAGCAGAGCTCACACGTGTGCGGCCTCTCGCCCGTATGGACCCTTTTGTGCCTCTCCAAGTCTCTTGAGTTGGAAAATGCTTTTGAGCAATACTCACACGCGTGTTTCTTTTCTTCGGTATGAAGTTTCATGTGCGCTGTTAAGCATTTTACTTGCGAAAACTCCTTAGAGCAATATTCACATGCATGTTTCTTTTCTTCATTATGAGTTCTTAAATGTGCTGTCAGGTCTCCTACTTGAGAAAATTCTTTTGAGCAATACTCACACCTATGTTTCTTTTCTTCAGCGTGAATTTTCATATGTGCTGTTAGGTCTCCTACTTGAGAAAACTCTTTTGAGAAATATTCACATGCATGTTTCGTTTCTCCAGTATGAGTATTTAAATGTGCTGTCAGGTCTCCTTCTTGAGAAAACTCTTTTGAGCAATATTCACATGCATGTTTCTTTTCTCCAGTATGAGTTTTTAAATGTGCTGTCAGGTCTCCTTCTTGAGAAAACTCTTTAGAGCAATATTCACATGCATGTTTCTTTTCTCCAGTATGAGTACTTAAATGTGCTGTCAGGTCTCCTTCTTGAGAAAACTCTTTTGAGCAATACTCACACCTATGTTTATTTTCTCCAGCGTGAATTTTCATATGTGCTGTTAGGTCTCCTACTTGAGAAAACTCCTTTGAGCAATATTCACATGCATGTTTCTTTTCTTTCTTATGAATTCTTGTATGTGCTGTCAGGCTTCCTACTTGAGAAAAAGCCTTAGAGCAATGCTCGCACGAGAAAGAGTTTTCTACTGTATGGACTTTTACATGTGTCTCCAAGTCCGAAGCTGTTGGAAATTCTACTGCACAATATTCACACATGTATGGCTTTTTATCGGCATGAATTTTCACATGTGTTTCCAAGCTTGAAGCCTCAGAAAACACCTCCGAACAGCGTGCACAGGAAAATTGATTTTCTCTAGCCTCTACACTCATTTTGTAGTGAGTGTGCGGCACTGAAAATGACTCAAATATGTGCTTTTAAACTCACGGTACTGATGGCCAGTCTAAACATTGTCTGATGAAAAGTTCCAAGTGAAACAGCAACTTGGACTGTTTCTCTTCAGCAGCAGGTTGTGATGAAAGCTTCTGAACAAAGGTGGCTGTTTATATAGCTCTGATTTTGCTCGAGGTCTGGAATGACCAGTGACACACCCAGGAGCTGTTAATGGGAGGGGCTAGAAATTTTGCGATGAACTTCGACACAATCCTGTGGATACATTTGAAATTGAAGGCCACAAAAAAAAAAAAAAAAAAAAAATAGATTTTAATGATATGATTGGTGATTATGGGATTAGAATTCGGGAGCTCTCCCAGGAAATTTTTCTACATTGGTGCGCTAAAATGCAATTTAAATTATCTTTAGTGATCTTAGAAGAAGAGAAAGAGAGATTCGGGAGCTCTCCCACTAAAAATAAATTTGAAAGCAATTTTGGGAGATGTTAGACAAAGAAGAGGATGCGGAGATTCCTAAACCTTAATGAAAATAGTTTAAAACTGAAGTCTTAAAAATTCATTTTAAGCTACTTTTGGAGGTAAGGACACCGTACGTAGCTTGTCCTCAGAAATTTTCCAAGAAAAAAAGCTTGAAGTTATCTCTGGAAAAATTAGAAAGGAGGTTGGGGTTTGGTGCTTACTCGCGGAAATTTTCCAAAATTGAAGGCAAAAAAAAAGCAATTTTAATATATCTTTAGTTTTGAAAAGGGGCTTGTATTCAGGCTTCTGGGAGGGGCTTAAGCCTTTTAGCTCTCCCCGTGGGCGGGCCACTGGGAATAACACTGCAGAAATTGCTTCGGCTATGCGCAGTTTCACTGCTCAGTAGTTCAAAACACATCAACTAGAGGAGACACCAAAGAGTCTAATGATGAAATCAGGCTTCAGATTGATTCTGAAAAGAAACAGAAAGAAGAAAGTATTAGTGCACATTGATAGAATACAAGAATCTAAGGAATTAAAATAAAGTCTGACGATTTAACAAGAAAATAATTAGTTTTGCACAGAGTCAAATCACAAGAATGGCACTTTTCTTTCATTTGAAAAATTTACTTTTTGGGAGGTCACAGTGACCACCGAAATCGGGGTAAATATGGTGTAATGACCTCTGAAACTCATGGGAGAATTGTAACCTTCTGGGAGGTCATAGTGACCTCCCATTGTAGGTGCTCCTGCTTGCCTCCTCCCTAACGTGAGTCCTGGTTACGACCATGTGCAAGATCGACTTGGGGGGGGCGTTATGCATACACTCAGGGACATCATTTCGAACTTTTCCAGGCGGGGGGGGGGGGCAAAGGGTGCATACACAATGTAAAATTTACCGAAAAATGGAAAAAACCACGTCCACTTATATGCCAATACATTGATTTCCCAAAGTCAGGGGGAGGGGGGCAATTGACCCCCTCCTGCCCCCCCTAAATGACGAGCCTGCATACACTGAAGACTTGAAAAAATGTGTTATACACAGAGAGGTTCAAACAATCGCCACAATGGGAGGTCACTGTGTGTGTGACCTCCCAAAAAGTTACCATTCGCCCCAGAATTTTCAGCGGTCATTCCACCACATTCTCCCCAATTCTCGGACGTCACTGTGACTTCCCAAAAAGTCTAAATTCTCTCAAGCAAAAGAAAAGTCCCGTTCTTGTAATTGACTCAGTGCAAAACGAGTCCTTTTCTTGTTCAATCTTCGGACTTTATTTTAACACATTGGATTTTTGCTACAAATATTTTTTACTGCATTCAGTTGTGTTGGAAGTTTTGAAGCACATGTGTACGAACATGTAACTAGAAAAATATCAAAAGAAAAATAAATTGACAAAAAGAAAAAAGTTGGGAAGTGACAGTGCCCCTGGCTCTGATCAAGGGCAGTTGCCCCTGCTTTGGCTACGCCTATGGCTTCACCCAGGGCCGGCCTTAGCAAATGTGGGGCCCGATTGGAGAACTCTGGCGGGGCCCTCTTTGCAAAATGATTACATTTAGTTTGAGGCTCAAATGAATGTAACTCTTTTTAAAATAAAAACTTTTTGTTTCGCTATTTTTTACAAGAAAAAAAAAATAATAATAAATCAATAGCTTGCTAAAACAAGCCATTACAGACTAACGTTTCTTTCTATTATATGCACCTTCCCTGACCCTTTCGTTGATGATGAAAAGACTACTTACTATATAACCGTTTCATATATCCGAAAAAGCACGTTGCATTTTTGATTATATTCCCAAGAACTAAGTTGTACTAGTGGCAGGCAAATAGTGGGGTATATATGTTTACATTTTGGAGAGGGCTAATGGGACCAAGCTTAGAATAATAATTTAGAGGATGGCAGGGTGGTGCGCTCTTCTAGACATTTTTCCTCGTTGAATTTTTAAAATGCAATTCTAAACAATCTTCGGTAATGTCAGAGGAATGAGCGAGAAATTCAGGCTCAAACTCAGACTCTTCTTTCTAAATAAATATTTTAAAATGATATTTGAAGACATTTTAGGCAGCGGCCCAGAATTTAGGCAGAGAATATTTTTAAGGGGGAGGGTGGCACTTTGAAAAAAAACTCCAACTCCCCCATCTCTTTGAGGGCTCTTCCCAGAAAATTTTAGAAATTATAGTCCTGAAAACGCAGTTTTAGACGTTCACTTAGAGGACCTTGATATTAGATGGAGGTTTCTTACTAGAAATGCTTTGAAATTGTTGCCTCAAAAACTAATTTTAAGTTACTTTTGGCCAAGTTATGGAAGAAGGAACGGGTACCCGTTCCCTCTCCCATAACTTGCCAAAAGTTAGTCCCACGTCCAGAAATTTTCCTTGAAAATAATTCAAAATTATCTCTGGCGGCATTAATGGGGATTGGGTGCTCTCTAGCAGAAAATTAAAAAAAAATAAAGGCGCAAAATGGCAATTTTAGGATTTCCCTGGTTTTTTCAAGTGGGTTTGTCTTCTGCCCCTTAGCTCCTTAGGCTTGAGCCCCTTAGCTACCCCGTAGGCACGCCACTGATAAAGAAAAGACTACTTATATAACCGTTTCACTGCGTGAGTGTAAGATTGTATTTAGTAGCGTTAAGGGCATTGAAGTTTGTTGAAAATTGAAGTTCCAAAAGCGCAATTTTAAATGATTTTCGATGTTTTTAGGTGTTTGAAGAATTTTCCCTAAAAAATTTTTAAAAACTGAAACCCAGGAAACGAAAGTTTAGATACTCCCTTTAATAATTTTTGTGGGAGAAGGCTTTGGAGAAGTAAGATTTTAACACGTTTCTTATTTTCAGACGAGGTAGAAAAAAAAGGGGGGGGGGTGAAAGAAATGTGAGAAGGGCACGCAGTTAATTGACCAATAATTTATATCGGTTGAAAATTCAAGTGTCATGATTTCTTTTTGAAAAAAATTAGGATTTTCCCCCAACATTATTTATTTTTGTTCTTAAAATCGCTTAGTTTTAACAAAGCGCATTTTTTAACTTCTCTTCAGTAATAAAGAATATTTAAAGAAAAATCATCAACTCAGCATTCTGTATTGTGGGCCCTAATTCTCTGGTTGCCGTTTTGATTAGAGCAGTGTTTCACAACTTTTTTGAGCTCATCGCCCTCTTCAAGACACTGACTGACACTTATCCCCCTCTTCTTCCTCGAAAAAAACATAAGTAAGTGAACATCGATATTATTCAGGGTTGGGTTTTTGACGTCAAAAACCAGTTTTTGACATGACACGTCGAAAACCCGTCGAAAACCTGTCAAAAACGTCGAAAACCTGTCGAAAACGTCAAAAACCTGTCGAAAACCTGTCTAAAACTCAAATACAGTGGTTATTGAGATTTTTTATAAACATATAAGGTTTCTCATCCTGAAAAAATTAAATAAAATTCATGCATCTTATCAATAAAGTTTAATAAACATTAAATTAATAAATTTAATGAAAATTATTTCTCATTCTTTTAAACTAACTTGTTTTGCCATGAAAAAAGTTAAATACTAAAACTTAAATCCAGCTTTTAAAGTAGTTTTGTTTAAATGTTTATATAACTATCAATTAGTTATCTTATCAATCAAGTTTAATAAAAATTAAATTATTAAATTGAATGAAAATTAATTCATTCTTTTAAATTAACTTGTTATGGAGTGAAAAACAGTTAAATATTAAAACTTAAATCCAAATTTTAGAGTAGTTTTGTTTAAATGTTTTAATAACTATCAATTAGTTATCTTATCAATCAAGTTTAATAAAAATTAAATTAATAAATTTAATGAAAATTAATTAGCATTCTTTTAAATTAACTTGTTATGCCGTGAAAAAAGTTACAAATATTAAAACTTACATCCAGTTTTTAAAGAAGTTTTGTTTAAATGTTTAAAAACTATCAATTAGTTATCTCATCAGTCAAGTTTAATAAAAATTAAATTAATAAATTTAATGAAAATTAATTCTCATTCTTTTAAATTAACTTGTTATGCCATGAAAAAAGTATTAAAAGTTAAATCCAGTTTTTAAAGTAGTTTTGTTTAAATGTTTTAGTAACTATTAGTTAGCTATTTTATCAATCTAAAAATCTTTACATCATTACTTTAAAGTGATTTTTTTTTTTTTTTGAGTAAAAGCAAAACTAAATTAATTAGTACTCAGTGTACAAATCTGCTAAATATTTTTGATCAAACTATTTTATTTATTTATTTAATAGTTAAAATTTATTATTTCAAATTAAAATTTAAAAAAATCACTTGTAAAAATTTATTAAGTATACCCAAGACACACAGCACTTAATTAATGTACCCACTTCATTTTTAAAATGAAAAAATCTGTTACAGTAATTCCTCGAAACAATAAAGCCATATGTTTGATTTTTTAAAATGCTAGTTACCATTATTTACTCCCGAGCCCTTCAATTATGATTAGGATTGCTTATTACACTTTATTTTAATAACCTAAAACTCCAAAAGTTTACTTCAGTGTCTGAAATCAGAAATTGTCAAATTCATTTGAAAATGTATTTTGATTATCAATATCAAATTTAAACATGTTTTGGACAGAAATTTAGGTTTTTGACACTTATGTCAAAAACCATGTCAAAAAGTGGTTTTTGACATGACGGTAAAAACCACGGTTAAAACCGGATAAAACCTCCGACTGTCAAAAACTTGCCAACCCTGATATTATTAAAAATATAAGCAATTTTAACCAATCACTTTTAAACTGAAAATATTAATAAATAAAATACCTTTAATTTTTTTATTTCACAAAGCGAACTGATAAGTATTTGATGGATAATATTTAACTAAGATCATCGACGTACTTTTCAAAAACAGAAGTACATTTTTCAAGAAATTATTTTCCTTTCTACACTGAAATCTAGGGGAATTAAAATCATTGAAACTAAAAATTTGAAAGAAAATATATTGAAAATCTGAAAATTCATAAAATGGGCAATGAATGACAAAATACTTCCTAAGCTTCAAGGAGGAAGCTCTTGAACTTTAATTAGTTTTTTCCTTAACTTGTGATTAATTGTCTGAACTCTGAACAACCGGTTTCGTACATGTTTACAAAAATTCGGTTCGCCACCCCTTTACTACTAGTGTTTTCTCTTCTAAATACCCATAACCCCTATCGCCCCTTTAGAATTTACTGCCCCTTTGAGAAGGCTAAAAAAACCCTTAGGGGGCTATCGCCCCCCAGGTTGAGAATCACTGGGTTAGAGGGTAACGGGAGAGGAGAGATCTCTACCAAAATTTTAAATTCCTAAAACGCCATTTTAGGCAACTGACCTCGTTGTTAGAGAAAAAGCAAGTCTTCCAGAAATTTTCGGAAATTTATCAGAATATAGAAACAGAAATTTACTATTCCTCCAGAAGCGCTCTGAAGCTGAAGTTATAATATTGTAATTTTAAGTAATCTTTGGTGATGGGGAAGGGGAGTTGTCGCATGATCTAACCTGGAAATTTTCTGCAACTTGAAGTCTAACAGTGGAATTTTAGGATCTTTTTGGTCTTAGTCAAGGAGGTTATGATAACCTTCTGATTCCGTGCTTCTTTTTAATTAGTTGCCCTCTGAAGTTTGCAATCAGGACACGGATTCCGAATTTATCCCATAAATCTGGCACTGGAAAGCACTTATCCTTTCTGTAAGAATGAAGGCTTTCACGGCCGGAGTAAATACTAGTTACGGATTCCGGGCTGTTGTGCCGTGGTCTGGATGATTTTAATCCATACGTTTCAATCGCAACTGCGGCGATCATCTTCAGTGGGTGTCGTTGATTTATTTGGCGACTGATGCGAAATTTCGAACTGCTGCAAGATTTTAAATTGAAAACGCAGCGCCCTCTACTTTCCGGCTCGGGATTGACAGATGACTGGAAGCCAAAGCTTGTTAACTTTTACTTCTTCCTCCTTCTTGTTAAAATTATTTGGGTGTTTGAAAATTTCAATGGCCTCTCTATGCAATCTGGGGAAAAAATTTGAAGTCCGTGAAATTATTTTGGTCTTATTGAATTTTATATCATGTATTCCATTACTGAAAGTGTGCTCTGCGATAGCCGACTTTTCAGTCTGACCCAGCCGGCAATTTCTCTGATGCTACAGACATAATCAAACATACAAGATTAAGCTACATACAAGAATCAAAGAGCATCAGAGAAATTGCCGGCTGGGTCAGACTGAAAAGTCGGCTATCGCGGAGCACACTTTCAGTAATGGAATACATGATATAAAATTCAATAAGACCAAAATAATTTCACGGACTTCAAATTTTTTCCCCAGATTGCATAGAGAGGCCATTGAAATTTTCAAACACCCAAATAATTTTAACAAGAAGGAGGAAGAAGTAAAAGTTAACAAGCTTTGGCATCCGGTCATCTGTCAATCCCGAGCCGGAAAGTAGAGGGCGCTGCGTTTTCAATTTAAAATCTTGCAGCAGTTCGAAATTTCGCATCAGTCGCCAAATAAATCAACGACACCCACTGAAGATGATCGCCGCAGTTGCGATTGAAACGTATGGATTAAAATCATCCAGACCACGGCACAACAGCCCGGAATCCGTAACTAGTACTTATCCTTTCGTTACGCCACTCATGAAAAGATTAAAAATTGCCATCCACCTCTAGCTATGCGGGACGGTTTGCTATAACTTGTCTTACGTTTGCTTTTTTAAGGCAAAAAGCTCAGAAGTTATCTTGATTAAGTGTGTTTGTTGATTTTTGGAGAAAATAGGGCCTCATGGGTCCCCTTACATAAACGCCCCTGGAAAACTCATCGGGTGAAAAATGCTCTTATGTTTCCCTTTAACTTGCTTGTGCAAGTACTCGTGCTTGTACAACTGATTGTACAAGCCAATGTACACCAAAGATTACTTGCTCGTGCTTGTACAACTGATATTTTACGTTTCATACTAGCAACTGTAAACATCGGTAGTGTTTTCTTGGAGACCATTTCATTATTGATGAATTTTAATTAGCCCGTCTCCAAATAAATAAGTAAATACCTTAATTGCCCCATAAATGGGAGACCCCAGTACAATAAGGCCCTGTGAGGGGCCCCTATAACCATAATATTAAGTGACGATAATCTTTTAGAACTTTGACGTTGAGGCAGGCCGATTATGTTTTTTTTTTTCTTTCTTTTTTTGACAATAGAGTATAAGTTGCCGTAGGTACGACCCTGGATTTAAGATGTTCAAATCGATAGATGTTTAAATTTTTCTGATAATTTATCTGACAGTAGTAGTTTTGAGAATGTATCTGATAACTTCAATAAAATAATAGATGTGTCAAAAGTTTCAGAAAGTTCTCCTACACCATAAATTGAACTAATCGTAGCAAAATACTTTCAAACAGATTAAACATCAATTAAATATTGACAATTAGCTTTTCGTTGTGATATAGTTTTTTTTAACATTTACCTAAAGACGAAAATAATTTGTCGGCGCGGGGCCCCTTGCTCCTACACCATAAATTGAACTAAACGTAGCACCATACTTTCAAACGGATTAAACACCAGGTAAATTTGTCCAATTAGCTTCTTATTTTGACATTTTTTTTTTTTTAAAAAAACATTTACCTAAAGGCAAAAACAATTTGTCGGCACGGGGCCCCCTGCTCCTACACCATAAATTGAACTAAACGTAGCACCACTTTCAGACAGATTAAAAATAAGTTAAATATTGCCAAATAGCTTTTTATTTTGTGATATGGGTTTTTTTTTTTAACCTATACCTAAAGGCGAAAATAATTTGTCGGCGCGGGGCCCCTTGCTCCTACATCATAAATTGAACTAAACGTAGCACCATACTTTCAGACGGATTAAACACCAGGTAAATATTGCCAATTGGCTTCTTATTTTGATATAGTTTTTTGTTAACATTTACATAAAGGCAAAAATAATTTGTCGGCGCGGGGCCCCTTGCTCCTACAGCATAAATTGAACTAAATGTAGCATCATACTTTCAAACAGATTAAACATGAGTTAAATATTGCCAATTAGCTTTTTATTTTGATATAGTTCTTTTTTCTCATTTACCTAAAGGCAAAAATAATTTGTTGGCGCGGGGCCCCTTGCTAGAGCGGGACCCGATTGGGCAAAATCGGTCCAATCGGCCTAAGACCGGCCCTGGCTTCACCTATTGGTGCCAAAGCTTTAACAGCAATGGAAAGAGCTCACCAGCTTACTAATTAAAGAAATCTTCCAAATTTTTCCATTTCTAAGCATTCTCCATACGTGTTTGAAAGTATTTTTGCTCAATTGAGGCAGAACTTTTGTAACTTAAGAAAAACTTCTCGAAAAACCTAAGTACTCGAATGATATACATAATATTTATGATGAGAAACGTCAAAAATGTTTAATACATTAACTTTTTCAAAAAAAACACTTTTTCTGAGAAGTTAAATCTTTCTGATGATTTTCCTAAAAAAACCTCACCTTCTACTTAAAAGAACCAAAATACCTTTCTTTCCCTTGAACTCCCCTTCCAAAACAAAATTTTAGCTGTAATTTTTGGGTTCATCCCAAAAATACAAAACACTGGGTACCCCCACCCCTCTTACAAACTCTCTTCAGTTGACAAAAAAAAAAAAAAAACAGGGTTTTTGGCCAACCTGACAGATTTAGATTTTTATATTTGTTCTTTCTTCAATGGTTACCATACTTTTGGGTCAATAATTGTTTTACTCTGGAAATATGAGCAAGGCTAAATAAATAGGCACAACAAATTTCGCGAGTGTTTAAAAATAAAATGGCGATAATTTCAATCATCGAAATTGTCCCCTATTTAATCAACTGCATTTGCAAACGAAATTAAATGAAGAGTTGAATTGTTAATTAACAGCGAATGCGAAATATTAAAACTTACCTTCTTTAGTTTAGGACTGGAAAGGTTTTAAACTATGTATAAGTTAACGGTTAACAAGCTTCTTTCATCTCAAGCAATATTGTCACTTCCCCCATTCAAAATGGAGGGAAGATACCAAAAGTTTCTGCCTAAACTAACTCCCAATTATATTCCTCACAAATTCCATTTCATGTATTCATTAGCAGGCTTTGGTTTTAGTTAATTGAAGTTGCATTAGACAATCCTATATCAATAAACATTACATTACTTTACATGCCACGAATTGACGCAATACGCTACAAAAAAAAGAGAGATTTGCGTGCTAGGCCTTTCCTTTTCTTTTCTCGAAAAAAAGACTTGTAAGCAAAATTTAGCACTAAAGGCCTCGCCCTCGTATGCTACGGGCAGGTTCGTATCATCATTGGAGAGATAAAAAAGGGCTGAGGGACGGTATCGCTCATCTTTTAAGTGCAAAGCCGCTGAGTATATTCTAGAATAAGTAGCTAGAATAATAGCTAAATATAAATGCAATCTGAGAAAGGGCTGAAAGACCGTATCTCTCTCAATGATGTCATGTTATGATTAAAAGAAGTTCAGAGGCCCGATGCAAAAGGAAAAAGCGAAGTTTATTACAGGAAAGAACTTTTGAACTCAAACGTACATAACAGTACACCAGCTAACCTTTAAAACAACTAACTTAAACTGCTAACTCAAACTAAACTAACATTCTAAAGATATTTTACAATTCAACTATCGTTGCCAATTTAACAACAATAACAATAAAACTTATTTAAACATAAACAAGGCTGTGCGATAACCTGAACACCCTCCCTTAATCGCACATAACACAACACTTGCTTCGTAAATAATTCAACCTTGGTTTGGGTAAACTTTTGGTAAACATATCAGCTAGCTGATCTGTACTCGAAACATATTCAAGATTGAAGTTGTGCTGTTTTATAGTCTCCCGAATGTACTTCAACTTTATATCCAGGTGCTTCAATCTACCACAATGATTTTCACTCAAAATAGCTTTTATGACCGACTGATTATCTTCTTCTACGTTTCGTGATACCACTACACGGTTTGTAGTTGGGTCCAGTAGTCGATAACCCATATTACTGTATCCTATAAAAATCATTTTCTTGGATTTTGGATCCAACTTCTTTCTGAGATTGTCAGGCACTCGCATATATGCGTCACATCCGAAAACCTTGATGATATTCATGTCAGGTGGCTTGTCATATTTCAACTGAAAGGGCAAGCCTCCTACAGTCTGATTTGGTAACCTATTCTTTAGGTATGCTGCAGTCTGTACCGCGTACCCCCAATATGATTTAGGGAGCTTTGCTTCATAAATTAGAGCTCTGGCTTTCTCCAACAAATATCTATTTGCTCTCTCGGCAACACCATTCAAAGGAGCTGAGTATGGCGGGGCAGGATCTATCATGACACCATTTTCCTTGCAGTAACTCGCTAGATCACCAGACACGTATTCTTTAGCATTGTCACACCTGATTTTATAGAGACCTGGATTCTGCTTGATAAAAGATTTGAATACTTCGAAAATGTCACTTTTACGCTTTAAAAGATGTACTTCACAAAATCTTGAGCAGTCGTCTATGATAGTGACAAAATACTTCTCGCCATCTCTAGTAGGTGGATCAATCGGACCACAAATGTCACTGTGAACCATCCTCATTGGAACGTTTTCTCTGCTTCTTGGGTTCTTGCCCATAGGAGTATTGGACTGCTTAGCTGTAACACATTCTTCACAAAAACTAGATGGTGGCTCAGGAACAGGAAGGCCCATTTCTTTCAATACCTTATTGGAGGGATGTCCCATACGCCTGTGCCATAAATCCGCATTTTGACTTACATAATGTGTTGAAGCTTTAATGGGCTCAAATTGACTCATATACACACCTTTTTCATTCAGTCTAGCAATTTCAAACTTCTCATTGCTCTTTTCAACAACAGCTCTGTTATTCTTAAAAAGCACGCTATAGCCAGCCTTTTGTATATTCTTGACAGATATTAATTGACCATTTAACTCTGGCACATACAACACATCCTTCAGAATTATTTTCTTGCCATTTAATGTTCCTGGTATAGTGCCAATACCTTCTACCTTCAAAACATCATTTTTCGAAGCACATGCAACAGTCCCAGAAAAAGCTTTCATATCTTCAAACCACTCAATTTTATTGCTCATGTGTGTAGATGCTCCCGAGTCCAAAATAAAACTTTCAGCGGAGTCTCCAGCCATAAACGTAGCTGCAGCCGATTCTTTGGAATCCGATTTTGGCGGAAATTTACAATCCCTCTTATAATGACCTTGGCGTCCACAGTTGAAGCAAACTAATTTTGTTTTACAAAACTTCGCCAAATGTCCCTTCTTTTTGCATTTATGACAAGTGATATTGCGTTTATCAGCGCTAAATGCTGTGTTATCATTTGAGCCAGAAATATAAACATTTTCAGATTTTCTATCCGATTTTAATTCTTCAGCACTCAAGAGTCTCTGCATAACAAAGTCTAATGTTAGGGTTTCGTTCGGCTGATTTGTCATTCTTATCGAAGAGGAGAAATCTTGTTCTTGTATCTCTCATATTTAACCAATTTTGTGGAATCTCGTTGTCACGGTTCGTTACCATTGACAATATTTTCCTTCGTTCGCAAAGTTTTGTTGAAAAGTCACTTATGTTTTTTAAAATGCTGCTTGAACTAAGAGATTAAAATTTTTGAGATGAAGTTAGAAAGTTTTCTATCTGGTAAGTGCTGCTGTTGATAACTTTTGCGGGAACAATGGAAGAGGGACATTTTTGCTGTGCTTAAGAAGTGTCTCTCTCACACGGAAGAAGCTTGTCTGCTGTAAACTTCCAACTAGTTCCTTTATCCTAATCGAAACAAAAGCGAGTAAGTTTCAATTTTGTGTTTTCCCGTTTGCTAGCAATTGCTTAATGTAATTGTATTTATTCATTATAGTTTTTTTTTTTTTGTTATTTCATACAAATGCAATCATCACAAAGTTATGATGCTTCTGTAATTGATGAAGACACAGTAACCCCTCATTATGTTCGTTATTCGAGTACATAGTGCTTTCCCATGACTCTCGAAAAATTATATTGATATATATATTTTTAAAAAAGTCTTACATTTCACAGCAAAGAAAAGAAGGATTTTTCTCTAAAAAAGTTTTTGCTTTTTTGAGAAATCAGTAAAAAAAGAATGGCTTTTAAATCTGCGCATATTTTTTTAAATTAATGACGATAAAATGGCATTTTTTCCATATGTTTAATTGCAACTTAAGTTGCAACTGTTGATTCCTATTGCACCATTAAACAGTTGTAATATTTAACTTTTGAAACATTGGTAGACTAATTTTGTTTCATTTTGTTCAGAAAGTTGTCCTAATATGATAAGGAACCAATCTTGTGGAGCACATCCTATTAATCTGTACGTTAATTGTATTGTTATATTTCATGACCTTGATTACAACTCATTTTTCCAATTTTTTGTGCTTCTTTGTTGCATACCAATAAGTGATGCAACAAGGGGCTTACCATAGGTGGCTGGTGCACCAAAAAGGGGGGGGGTCAAAAAAACGTATGCGGGGAAGGGGAGAGGAAGCAGCACCTCTGAAGCCTTTTTTTTTTAGAATTTTGTTGTATAATTAGATTTTAACACTAATGATTAAATCAACTATTAAAAAATGTGATATATGGCCTCAAAAGTTAAGACGGATGGCCACCGTAGGCATCCACCTTCCGATTCTAAGTTCCATTCTTATGAAATATCCTGAAAAAAGTCCATTTTTTGGAATTAGCTGTTTTTACTTTCATAAAATAAATCAGTCTACTGAGTAAGAAAGAAATTCAATCGATCTTTAGTTTTTATTCTGAAAAAGTGAGGGGGCAAGGCCCCTTTCTTTTTGAAAGTGAGGGGGCAGCTGCCCCCTTGCCCCCCTGTACGAGCCGCTAATGGGGCTTACTGTTATGCGGATGCTCTTTGCTCCAGTGTTGTCTCGTGCTTTGACATCAGAGTGCCATTCATCAAATGTGCAGCAACTTTACAGAGATGTGGTTTGCTGGGGCGTATTTAACCCATTCTCTGACCTGTCAGACACAGGATCGGCCGTGCACTTTGTGTAAAAACTGCTCTGGCTGACTTAGGCTCGTCCACAGAATTTGGCTCCTGACTGGCCTCGAGGATCCTGTATCGTCACACAGCGAACCTAGCAGTTTTTGCTCCAGACGATCCTGTCTCTGCCGTTTTTTCCGGGGGCAAACTCTGCTATCTCGCTTCTCTGCTGAGTTCTGGTCAGGGTGTCAATGATTTAAATCAATTGATTTTTTGAAAAAAATCATTGATTTAAATCACTTTTTATTTGAATCCTTATAAAATTCTCTTGGACAATAATAAATTTCATTATTTTTGCCATTTTCTTTTAGAGAGGATTGGAGATTTCCATATCCAATAAATGGAAAAGTAATCCTACTCATCCCCCCTCCACAGATGGTGGAAGGTTGCAGTCCAAATAATATGTATGCTCAAATAGTGCTATTTGTTTTGTCTAATATGTGAAATAAAGAAAATACATGCAGCTGCAGAGCAGTTTTTGAAAAAGTGAATTGAGGGGGGAGGGACATGATAGGATGTGTGTGATATACTTTCAGTAAAAGAAAAAACAAAAATAACCAGACAAGAAGATGAATTTTCTATGCCTTGCATTTGCAACTTGGGGAGGGGAGGGGAAGTCCTTATCAGTAGATGAAATTTAATATGATTCCATCTTTACAAAACAAAAGCAAAATTTAATATCTTTATTTACTTTAATTTTTCTGTATGGTGTTTCATAATTTTATTGATTTTGGTTGAGCTTTACTTCAAAGGTGTTTTTGTATTTTTAAAAACTTAAAGGTAAGTTGTTCATAAATGTAAATTAATTAATAACTGAAGTTTCTAATATTTTTTTTAAAAAATCAAAAAAATCTGAGTTAAATTTAAAAAAAATCCGATTTGTTTTATTTAAAAAACAAAATCATTGATTTTTTTACACGCTGGTTCTGGTGCTTTGAATGGGGGCAGTACAACAGCTCTTTTCCTTGATCAAAAGGATGTACATAACTTATGAGATTTTAAGAACCTGTGGTCGCTGTGTAATTTATTTTATCAAACTATTTTTCCATCCTTTCACGTACTCTTAGATATACTAGAGCATAATGCCGTATGTTATATGTGGAGTATAATGCTTTAAATAATCAGGCATATGTTTTTTCTCTTTTCATGGAAGCTTTGTTTCCTGATCTTTTAAACTCTTGATAAACAAGTGAAAAAATATTCTCCTTCAGTGGCCAGTATTTACAAGCTTGATTGAAAAATAAAGAAACTAAACCAGTGTGGTGATGGAGTTACTCTTACTAAACTCCAAGCGTTAGCAATTTTTATAAAATTTATTCTAAATATTAATAAATAATTGGTAATTAAACAAAAGAACTGTAGAAAAATATCAAGCTAAGGATATTAATCAATACATTTTGAAAATGATGTTACATGTAAATTAGGTTTTACATTTAATTTAGGTTTAGTGTTACCAGTTTTTATTCCAGCTGCTAATTTTGTATAAAGTATACCCTGACTTTTTAGACAGACAGTTTGAAAAATTAGAATTTTCTCACGGCACCTTAGTGTATCTCTATTATATCACTGACACTTCATGACTCCCCTAGCTGGTTCATGCGGCACCCACTTTAGTGACCCCAGGTCTTTACTTTGATTTTCCTCTCAAAATGTTTATTTATTTTATGAAAACACATTTGTCATACACAGTTTAAATTACAAGTGCTAGCTAAACATTCATTAATTTACGAAAGAATTATAACATAATTTTTGAGTCTTTGATTTTCTTGGGACAAGATAAACAGTTTTAAATATTGTTCCCGTCAGAGACAAAAAGTACGCCCACCACATACACTTTATTTAAAAATTTGTCATGAAAAATATAAAAAGTATATGAAAACAAAAGTGAAATGCAAATATCTTGAGTTTTGTTTTGTTTTGTTTTGTTTTTTTTAAATGCAAAATTTAAATCAACAAACTGAAATTTTCGTACCTATAATCAAGTTAATTCAACAACAGTAAATAAAATTTCTCAAAGAATGTTTTTAAAAAATTGTTCTCTATATCAAGCAAGTTTTTATTTATTTTTTGCTGCATATTGAAAAATCCATAAAAAAAAAGCATAACAGTAGTAATGCTTGTCATTTTTTACAGTTTGTTTGTTTGTTAAGTGTTACTATTAAAAAAACTGTATTATACTGTAAAAACTTCTATTTTTCACAGTGCAAGATTGCTCAGCTGTATTTACCGACCCTGCACTATTGAAGATGCATAGCTTGGTCTGTGCCTTGGTCCAGGAAGAAGCACCTAAGGAGGAGCACCTAGAAGTCCATTCTGAGGAAGAAGCACCTAAGGAGGAGCACCTAAAAGTCCATTCTCAGGAAGAAGCACCTAAGGAGGAGCACCTAGAAGTCCATGCTGAGGAAGAAGAACCTAAGGAGCAGCATCTAATCGTTCAATTTGAGGAAAAACCACCTGAAGAGGAGCACCAAAATCACCATTTTGGTGAAAAACTACCTACGGAAGAGCACCTAGGAGTCCTTGTTGGTGAAAAACCACCTAAGGAGGAGCACCTAAAAGTCCATTCTGAGGAAGAACCACCTAAGGAGGAGCACCAAAAGCGCCATCCTGGTGAAAAACCTCCTAAGGAGGAGCACCTAGAAGTCCATGCTGAGGAAGAAGATCCTAAGGAGGAGCATCTAACCGTTCAACTTGGTGAAAAACTACCTAAGGAGAAGCACTTAAAAGTCCTTGCTGGTGAAAAATCACCTAAGGAGGAGCACCTAGAAGTCCTTGCTTGGGAAAAACCACCTAAGGAGGGGCACCAAAATCACCATACCGTTGCAAAACCATACGTGTGTGAATACTGTTCAAAAGCCTGCAGGACTGCTTCGCATCTGGAATCGCACTTGAGAGTGCATACCGGTGAGCGGCCATACTCGTGCGGCTACTGTCCGAAAGTGTTTTCCCAGCCTTCCGGCCTGAAACAGCACGTGAGGACACACACCGGAGAAAAACCGTACACGTGCCAATACTGTTTCCGGTCGTTTTCTCACGCGGAAACCTTCTCGAGGCACGTCAGGGGCCACACCGGCCAAAAACCGTACGTCTGTGAGCTCTGCTCCAAGGCCTACACCCGCGGTTCGATCCTCAAGCAACACATCAGGACGGTGCACACGGGCGAAAAACCGTACCAGTGCGAGCACTGCTCGAAAGCGTTCGCCAACTACGGGAACCTGGCGGACCACTTACGGGTTCATACGGTTAGGACCAAGTCGCACTTTTGTAACAATTGTCCGAAAGCTTTCGCATCGTTCACCGAGCTGAGGCGCCACCTGCTGAGGGTGCATTCCGGAGAAAAACCGTTCCGCTGCGAACTGTGTCTGAAGGCCTTCGCCGATTCCGGACAATTGAAGACTCATACCAGGATCCATACGGGGGAAACACCGTTCTCGTGTGGGGTCTGCTCCAAGAGGTTCAAGCAGAGTGGACATTTGAGCGAACACCTGAAGCTGCACTCCGGCGAAAGGCCGTATACTTGCCAGCACTGTTCGAAGTCTTTTGTTCGCGCTAGGTATTTGAAGCGACACGTGAAAATCCATACAGGAGGAAAAACCAAAAATGTGTGACCCTGACCATTCAGGGGTCGAAGTCATTTTCTCCAGTTGGAAGCTGGCCCAAGCACTTGAACTGAATATAGGGTAAGTGCTCCAGTAGTCGGCCACAATGACATAAAACTCCTCATAAATAGCACATTTTTAATTCAAAATCAGATATGACGCATTCACACATTCATGTACCTATCCTCAATCATCAACCAGTGGCAGTTAAGTTTTGGGTACTTTTTTTTGAATTAGTAATGAGTCATGTGCAATGAGTTACCGCCCGTAAGCCAGGGCTGAGGCAGAACTGTAGCAAATGCACCCACAGCTCGATCATATAGCATCCTAAGACTGCAGTTTCGCCCTTATTATGGGCTCCTCAGTTAGGAATAGCCAATGATCGACGGCTCCTCCGGCTCGATCATTGGCTATTCCTAACTGAGGAGCCCATAATAAGGGCGAAACTGCAGTCTTAGGATGCTATATGATCGAGCTGTGGGTGCATTTGCTATAGTAATGAGTCATTTCATTTTGAATGGTGTGCCCGTCATCCAAGATTGCGATTCTGCTTATTTTTCAGCTAAGATGATTCTGTGGCCGACTACTGTAGCATTTACTAGTGCTGACAACATCTTGGATTTTAACATAATTTTTTGTAAATTTCTGAAATAAGTAGGTGATTCACTATCAGAACGGTTCATTCTAAAGTTTTACCTTGTTATTGTTGCTGTATTGATAGCTCAAAGTTCTAGGTTAGCCAAGATCAACAAAAGATCTCTAAAATGGCCGACTACTGGAGCACTTACCCTCTATCGATTGATATTTATTATGAAAGATATCACGATATAGGTAGACCCACCAGTAAATGAACACCTCATTATTTTTTTGAAAAAATAGGGTTTTGAAGCATTTTTCTTCGGTCAATCGGTGGAAGTAACTTCTTTCTATAGATTTACAGAACACAAATGGCCAAAACATTCTGTATTAGTCACTGGTAAGGGTGTTCATACACTGAGTTTGGGTACTTTTTTTGTTTCAACCCCGCATTAAGCCTGATTCAGAACTATTAAAGCTCTCCTATTTTTATTTTAATAATTACACATACTAGAAAGTATTTTTACTATCATTCAGCAAGTATACTACAATTTTCAACGGCACAATAAATTGTTTTAGTTGAAAATTCGCTTAAGTGTTCATTCAGTGGGGTCTATCCTATATCGATATTTATTTTCAAAATATGATTTTTTATATTTGCGGTATTTGTTTTGTGAACTATCATACTTGCTGTATAAAAATTGTATTAATCATATTGATTGTGTGCATTTGTTATTGAAGAAGTAACCACAAAGTGATATAGTATTTATAAGCTGTATTAATGGATCATTAATGTAATATAATGCAATAACATAATAAACCTTTGAACCTTTTTTATTTTATTCGCGGAAAACTTTTTTCCCTTTTTTTTGGGGGGGGGGGGTCAGATACAGGGTTGGCTTTTTCCCGTCCAAAACTTGTTTTTCCCATCCCACCGGGAAAAACTGGTAAATACCGGGAAAAACTGGTAAATACCGGAAAAAACTGGTAAATACTAGGAAATGACAATATGTAAACAATATACTGGATTTTTCTGTCTGATGTGTAAAACTAAAGCTAGAAATATATAGTTATTATACAAATTTTCATTAGGTTTAAAATTATTTTGCAGAAAAAAGACATAACAAAATAGGAATTATTGCAAAAAGCATAAAATTTGCTCATAAAGTTGTTTTATAATGATTAATTTCCACAATTTTTGGAACACAATAAAATAAAATTATTTAACTTAAAAATATCAGTGTCATCAAGAGAAGCTATAAATAATTTGTGTTCAAATTTAAATAAAAATTTTAATACTTTTTACGTTGATCTTTTAAACACAATTTTTTTTACAATTTTGGTTTGGTGTAAGGTGTAATATTTACAAAATGTAAAGAACTCATTCCATATTTAAGCAAAATGAAATCTAGCTTTGATAAAGCAATGACCCCTGTCCATTTTTTGGCACACCTGATGAATTATATGTAAAGGTGAAAAGTTATCACAAGATCAGGAGGAAAATGATCGTGCACTTTGGTTGAGGAATTTAAGTAAAACTGGAATAGATGCAGAATTTCTCCAATTAATCGAACATCTTCAGGGATGTCCTACATCATCAGCATCTCTGGAGCGTATTTTTTCTTTCATCCAAAACAAGATTAGAAATAGACTATATTTTGTTACATGATGCTAAAATCCAATGTGAAGAATACAAATACGATTGGTAAATGTTTGGGACTCTTTGTGGTATGTAAATATTCAAATAAACTTACTCTATTGTTCGATTTCGTAGATCTTCTTTTTTTTTTTTTTAATCTTTCAAGCTATTTACTTAGAATTAAATTTTGACATTTTTAAAGATTGCTTTGAATTTATGTTTTAAATAATCAGTTTTTTCCATGTGGGAAAAACATAGTATTTCCCAGGACGGTAAATACCGGTTTTTACCATGGTATTTACCGGGAGTGGGAAAAACTTTGCCAACCCTGGGTCAGAATCTTTAATTTTGGTTTAGTTCGACACTTATAACGTCCCAAAAGCTACCCTGAAAAGGAGACTTGATGTAGGACGTACGCAGCCATTTGGAAGGCCTGATGATCTTTCTGTACGATAAAAAATGTAATTAAAAAAAAAACTTGACTGAAATGTGTGCCGTTAACATAAATCGTTAACTAATAAACCCTATGAAGAGTGTAGCAATGATCTTAACTTTTCATTGGCAGGTACTGTCGTCCCCGCTTAAACGAATACTGTCGATTCCAAAAAAACGTTATTCAAATAAGCGGGGTATTCATTTGAGCGGGGACCTTTAACATTGCGTATATGACAAGCACTGAAAAAAATGAACTGCTGCTTCTACGGTATAATTCTGGCAGCCGAGGTTCCAAGTTAAAACAGTAAAATGGACAGCAGGGGTACCCATCCCCCCCCCCCCCAAGCTCAATGGCGCAAATCCCCCCCCAAAACTTTTCGCAACCCTCTTGTGCTTTTTTATTTTTATTTTTACCCCTCTTTTGTATTTTATTTATTTTTTTAAATATTATTTATTTATTTTTTTAAATACTATTTATTTTTTTTAATACTATTTATTTATTTTTTAAAATATTATTTATTTTTTTTAAATTATAACTATTATTTTTTTACCCATTATTAATTTTTTGAAAGTACTAATTATGCGCAGAATAGAATCGCATTTTTTCTCTTCCAGACATTCATTCCAAGCACGCACACACACACACACACACAAATAAAATATAAATAAATAAAACTATAATAATAAAGAAAAAAAAACTAATTTGAAGTAAAAAAAAAAATTAATGTATAATTTAAATTTAGAAAAAAGTTAATAAATAATTTAAATAAATAAATAAATTAGTTCAAAAAATCCCTCCCCCCCCAAAAAAAAATTTGATGGCTCAACTTGCGCCATAATCCCCCCTGTGGGCACCCCTGATGGACAGTAATAAATTAAAACAAGCAATTTCACAGTTTCTTACTGTAAAGTAAGAAATTTTACAGCTTATTGCTGTAACATTTAGCAGTGTTATACTGTAAAAACAACAGTATAATACTGGCAGTAGAGGTTCCAGTTTAAAACTAAAATTTATGGTCATAAACTGTAAAATTAGCAATTTTACAGTTTATTACTGCAAAAATAGCATTTTTTACAGTTTATTACCATAAAATTAGCTGTATTATACTTTAAAAACATCTATTTTTTACACTGTGGGAAAACATTCGGTTCCGGAATGTTACTCGTATAAACGGAGTATTCGTTTATCCGTTATACCCTATTAAGTGGTTGCCGACAGTATTTTGATCCTGTAATCAGTGTTAGTAGTGGTAAAGAAACTAATTTTATTTAATTGTAAACTGGTATTTATATACGTAATGAACATGAGTAGGGTCTAAATGGGCTTAGGACTGCTTGAAAACTCTGAGGACAGGAATCGAAAAAGAAAAGAATGTGACTTTTCGCCTTTTTTTCCTTATGATGGGCTTAAGACTCCTAGACTTTAACCCTTTTGCTACCACTGGGACATATATGTCCCGCAGGTAGTTTCAAATGACCCTGTGGGCTGAATATGCTTTGTATTATTGCGAATGCATGTCCCACTGGTGTTCCTTCCAAGTAGCACACTTCGTTTTTTAAAGGTTGTAAAATGGTTATTAGCGTTGTAACAACCGCTTAAAAAAGTTAATAAAACGTTTAAAGGTTATTTGTGCTACCTGGGTTGATATCACTGACAATTCAGTGTAATTTTCTTCCTTTTTCTGAATTTTATCGATATTTGCATTGTAACTGATGTATTTAAGTAGGGGAATGTAGGGCAAAGGAAAATAGTTAAGATGGCGGACCTATTTCAAAATTAACGCATCGGAAAATTTGTTCTGAAAATTATTGTACATAAAGATTGAATAATGTATTTTGCACAGGCCCGTCATTTGGGGGGCCCCTGACTTTGGGAAATCAATGTATTGGTCATATAAGTGGGCGTGGTTTTGCCACTTTTTGGTAAATTTTACATTGTGTATACACCCTTTGCCCCCCCCCCCCCTGGAAAAATTCGAAATGACGTCCCTGATTTTGCATGACAACTTGCGTTGAAATATTATTTTTCATTTTTGGCAGTTATTTTGCACCTTAAAAAGAAGGGTAGAAATTTTCCACCTTAAAAAACCATGGGGCAAAGTGAAAATGCAATACTAGTTAAGGATTCCGGGCTGTTGTGCCGTGGTCTAAATGGCTTTAATCCATACGTTTCGATCGCAACTGCGGCGGTCATCTTCAGTGGGTGTCGTTGATTAATTTGGCGACTGATGCGAAATTTCGAACTGCTGCAAGATTTTAAATTGAAAACGCAGCGCCTTCTACCTTCCGGCTCGAGATTGACAGATGACTGGATGCCAAAGCGTGTTAACTTTTACTTCTTCCTCCTTCTTGTTAAAATTATTTGGGTGTTTGAAAATTTCAATTGAAAATTGCAAACACCCAAATAATTTTAACAAGAAGGAGGAAGAAGTAAAAGTTAATAAGCTTTGGCATCCAGTCATCTGTCAATCTCGAGCCGGAAGGTAGAGGGCGCTGCGTTTTCAATTTAAAATCTTGCAGCAGTTCGAAATTTCGCATCAGTCGCCAAATTAATCAACGACACCCACTGAAGATGACCGCCGCAGTTGCGATCGAAACGTATGGATTAAAGCCATTTAGACCACGGCACAACAGCCCGGAATCCTTAACTAGTATTTACTCCGGCCGTGAAAGCCTTCATTCTTACATTGAAAATGCAATATTTTTGCTATAAAACATTTTCTATTTTATGATTAACAGTAATTTTCATCAAATGGACATGTAAACAAATGAATAAATGACTCATTAGTTAAAAAATAAACGAATAAATAAATAAACAAATTAATGAAAGCATTAATTTATGAGAAAAGAAATGAGTGAATAAAATAGAGAACAAAAAAGAAAATCAGTGAACGGATGCATTAATTGGTAAAAGAATGTAAATTAACAAATAAAGAAATACGTTTGTGATTAAAAAAATTAATTCACTAAACGAAATGAATTATTTCACTTTGCCCCGCGTGCACTTGATAAATTACATTGAACATTTAAAATCAAAATTTGCTTCGTATAAACGAAATAAGTATTGTACTGGATACCAGTAGATCTCAATTCATACTTAAAATGATAATTCCAAAAATTTTATAAATTGTATCATGACAAAAGATATTTTTGATAAAACAGGAATATTGCAATAAGTGTATCAAATTTTGAAAAGGACTTGTATAATTTTTTCGTTGATCTTT
Organism: Uloborus plumipes; assembly: GCA_038373865.1. NCBI lineage: Eukaryota > Metazoa > Arthropoda > Arachnida > Araneae > Uloboridae > Uloborus > Uloborus plumipes. The sequence continues at coordinate 49,048 of JAXGGA010001271.1, forward strand.
AGATCTATCTATTTGTTGACAGAAATAGACTGTCTAGGGACTTTGTTAAAATATTGCTTGATAGGTGGCGTTGCAAACTGAAAATATTTTGCCATTTCACTTTGCCCCACATTCCCCTACTTAAGTAAAAAAAATGATTTAAAATTTACTAGTAATTTTGCAGTTCCATCTGAACCGTCGTTTCCTCTGTTGATTGCTCCTGTTGAAAAGGCCATGAAATTTAGTGCTCTAACTTTAGTACAGAAAGATTCCATTCGACATCTCAAAAAAAAAAAGGGTTCACTTGTCAGTCTTTGGCATGTGAACCTGTCTTTTTATTTTTATGTTTATGCACTGATGATGGGGCTTGCAGTTTATGGCCCCGAAACAGTTGTTTGCTGAGTTTTTAAACTCTTTTATTCGTATTTATTTGTACTTTTTAAACATTGTCTATTTTTACGCATTTCATAGTACAAAGTTTTCGACTGCTGTTTTACAATTCCCCGACTTATTCAATTTTTTCTCAGAAGAAATTGGTAGTAAAGGGTTAAATCAGAAAAATACGCTTATTCGGAGAATATTTCGCACCAAATGAGTCAACCTTCATTCTTTAATATCATTCTTAAGTAAAAACTTTCAGAAGACTTTTTTTTGAATAGAACTAAGAGATTTCATGCTGAAAAGATACGAGTGTTAATAGACGCCGGAGAACCGGATTTTCGTCTGCCACACTCCCCTCAGCGGGCGGTCAAGACCTGCAATGACGTCACGGGAATAGGTAACTTATTTTATTAATTACAAGCTACGTTAATTTCTATGATTCTTGATTTTAGAGGATCCAAAAAAGGGAAAATATTGTTTTGGGGTGGAGGAAAAGATGGAAAAATCCTTCACTGCTTATAGGAACGGTGCTATGTTGCTGAATTGTGCAGCTCGTACTTATCTTATAACGTCCCAAAGGCTACCCTGAAGAGGAGACTTATACAAATACAAATACAAAAGATGACGACCAGCAACAGGCTCTAGGCCCAACTAGGCTGGTCCTAGTCGAATATTACAATCCCCAATAAATATCCAAGGCCCTCTTAAAGCTATCAACTCCCTTACTCATAACAACCTCCTCCGGTAAGCTGTTCCAGGTACTCACAACCCTACTGAAATAGTAATTTTTCCTCACCTCTAGGTTTGCCTGAGACTTAAATAGCTTAAAACAGTGTCCCCTTGTCCTGCTTTCTAAACAAAAATTTAGCCCATCAACATCATTCATTTTGATAAATTTAAACAACTGGATCATGTCCCCTCTGACTCTCCTTTGCTCAAGACTGTACATCTTAAGCATTCTAAGCCTGGAACCATAATCTAAATCTGTAAGCCCATTTACTATCCTTGAAGCCCGCCTTTGAACCCTTTCCAGTAAATTAATATCTTTCTTAAGATGTGGAGACCAAAACTGAATAGCATACTCCAAATGAGGTCTCACCAAACTTCTATACAGGGGCAGAAGAACCTTTTTAGATTTGTTTGAAATAGATTTATTGATAAACCCCAGCATCCTGTTGGCTTTGTTACTTGCTACACTGCACTGCTGACTAAATTTGAAGTCCTGATTAATTAAAACTCCCAGATCGACAACACTTTCTGCCCGACTTACAGCTGAGCCCTGTAGATAATAGCTTGTACCTTTGTTTCCATGACCTAAATGTAGAACTTGACATTTCCCAACATTTACTGCCATACCCCACTTATCTGCCCACTTAGTAATGTGATCCAAATCCTCTTGCAGCTGATTTACTTGATGTAGTTAGTACCTACGCAGTCATTTGGAAGGCCTGCTGATCTTCCGGTACGTATTGATAATGATTTGGTTCGTCATGCATTACTGTTGGGAGAAAGATTTTTCGGACTAACAAGGCAATGATATCCGGCGTTTGGCTTACCTGACAGCCGAAGACCTTTTTCGGATCCCTAATCAGAGTTGTCATGGGCTAAAAGTTGCCAAAAAATTACCGATTTGCCCTCATCAAGTTTCTTAGCCGCTGACAACCCTGGTTAGGGATCCGGAGAAGGTACACAACCCTATATTGTCGCTTTATTTACAACTTCTGCTCTCCATTAATGTTAACACTTTTAGGAAACTCGATGTGGGTAAATCAGTCTTTTTTTTTTTTTTTTTTTGGCGTCTTTTAGCCCCTGACAACCCTGATTAGGGATCCGAAAAAGGTAGACAACCCTACAGTGGCATATATAGGTTTTTATTTCGGAAGGGGCCCATATAATCAAGCTTAGAGCGCCCTCCCAACTTTCGTTTTTTTTTCGCTATTACTGTAAGACAGGTAGAAAATTTCAAATTGAATTGAAATATTGTAATTTTTGGAAAAGATAGAAAATTACGAAGTTTTAGATTCCCTCCAAAACTTTTTTCAAAATCTCCATATATTATTTCTCTAAGCCGAATCCTATACCCGGTCGAAACTCGCTCATTTCTTTATCGAATTGCATGAAAATTTATGATTTTGAAGCTTATCCCGCGGGCTATTGACGAAAATTAGACCCACCCTCTAAAAAGTGTCGGTTCGTTTTTTATTCGAACTTCAATTTTTGGGCACAAAATTGACTCTATCTAGCGAAATAATTGTCGTATCGTCTCCATTTTGATTTCATTCGAAAGATTAAAAAAAATGCGTTCTTTAGAACGTCTCTCCGCTAGCGCCGCGTAACGAGAATCTCGAAAATCCACGTTTAAGCGACTTATAAGCGATTGAAGTTTGAAAAAGTTAAATTTTTTTCTCAACTGTTAAAATCGTTACATTGTTGTTCAAGTCAATTTTAAATGCGACATTTCAAGCCAAGGCTTAGCTCGGTAAACCTTAATTGTAACTTTTATTGTTTCAAAATACTATGGTAGTTTTGCGATAACGTTAGTATTTAGTTTAGTAGTAGCCTTGGGTATTTGATTTTAATATAGGGTATCACTTTTGTAGTAGTTGTAAAAGTGAACGTGTCTTTGATCTCTTTGAAAAGTTGTCAGAACGACGGCAGTAGATGGCGATGTCGTGCAAATGAAGCCAATAAAAATTGTCGTATTAAATTTTAAGTTTAGAGTTTTTTTTTTTTTTTTTTGCGGAATTCCGCACGGGTCACCTAGTTGAAATTATTTATGCTACCTTTGATGACGTTGGAGGATCAAGACTCCTCTGGGAAACCCTGAAACTTAAATTCTAAACACGCAATTTCAGGCTATCTTTAGTGACGTTAAAGGAATTGAGAAGACTCGGGGCATCTCTCCTGAAATATTTTGACACTGAAGCACAACTCAGGATATATTTCTTCATGATAGAGTAAAAGAAAAGAAGATGAATTTTTTTTTTTTTTTTTGAACTGAAGTCTAATTTAAGTTATCTTTGGGAAGTAAAAGTTCAAAGACCCTCCCCCGAAAGATTTTCGATACATAGATGCGCAATTTTGCGTTCTCTTTGGAGACGTTAAGAGACAAAAAGTGGTTGGGGATCTCCCTCCGAACATTTTCAAAATTGAAACCTTAAGCCATCTTTACTTTTGACCATCTTTGGTAGTAACGTTAGCAAAGACTCTCTCCCGAAATGTTTCGAAATTTATGTTTTAGAAACATTTTTATTTAGGTTATCTTTAATACCGTCAAGAGAAGAGGCAGTATTCGGGTATTATGCCCCGAAATTTTGCGGCATTGAAGCTTCAAGAATACAATTTTAAGCTCTATTTTTTGAAACTAAAGGTTTAAAATTTTACTTTTAGCAGAAGTGCCCATTACCCCCAAGAGCAAAAACTTATCATCCGAGAATTCCACTATAAAAACGAGAGCCACACGTGAAAGAAAAAGAAAACAAAAACTTTTAAAAACGCCCCTTAAAAATAATTCAATAACGCAGCTTACGGCATGATTCTTGATAGGAACAACTGCTTTTATTGTCTGACAACATTTAGGATAATAAAAGGATTTAGGGACTCTTCCGGAAATTTTTTGGCGTATTGAATGTAATTCGGGAGCTCTCTCTTTTCTGAAAACACATTTTAGAGCTAAAGACTATAGAAAAGTAAGGGGGGTATCAACTACCGTTAATTGTTTGAATTTTAAATCTCTAAAATGCCATTTGAGGCAATGTTTGACCAAGGTATTGAAGAAGAAGCGGGAAAAGAACTCTCTTCCGAAAATTTTTGGATATCGAAGTCTTGAAACTGCAATTAAATTACACGTTGTAAAAGCGAAATTTTGAGATCTCTTTGGACTCTTTAAGGGGGGTCATGAGCTTTCTTTGATTTATGCTTGGCGGATATACGGGCCTCGACTTCCTATTCCCGTAAACTCGCCACTGAGAGGCACTCTATTTTTTAATTTCACCACTGGTAAAGAGATTGAAAATTACGTGCCCCTTCTAGCTCGGCCGGCTTCGAATTCTACCTCTTTTCGATTTTATTTATTTATTTATTTATTTATTTTATTTATTATTTTTTTTTTTTGTTCAGCTGAAAGCTTAGAAATTATTTGTGAAAAAACTAAAACTGAAAATGATTGCGCTTTATTTTAAATTTCTTGCTGGGAGGAATACTTACTTTATTTTAAATTTCTTGCCGAGGAAGAAACACTTTACTTTAAATTTATTGAGTGTAGCATTGTTTTAAAGACTCTTATTGCCTGACTGACTAGAAAAAAATGGGGAATGAGAAGAAAGAGAGAAACGTAATTTACTGACTAATAATCTACATGTGTTGAATATTTTTTCATTTAAAGATTTCTATTCAAAATGATTAGGATTTTTTCTATTCGTTTTCTATTTGAAATATCTTCAATTTCCCAAGACACGTTCTTTTTTCTCTTGAGCGCAAGGGCTCCCTGACCCTCTTGGGTTGCACCACTGCCTGGTGCCATCTAACGAATTATTATTAGCAATAAATATTTATTTATTTATGTATTTCAAGCTAAAAGTATGTAAATAATTTAAGAGTAAACTGAAACCGAATAATAATAACTACCTTTATTAAAAATTTTTTTTTAATCCGATTTTTTTTCAGGGGGGGGGGTATAGGAGGGAAATACCCTCTGGGGCCCTCCTTTATATACATCTTTGAAAACAATGTTAATAGAGAGTGGGCTTTTTTCTTAAGGATTTTTTTTTTTTTTTTTTTTTTTTGAGCAAACACGAACCGAACACCTACTTTTGAAATAAATCTTTCTCGATTTCGGGGGGGGGGGGGGGCACCTTGCCTCCCCTTAAATACGCCCTTGCAACCCCATGTTATTGTTTTATTTACAACTTCTACTCCCCATTTATGTTAACAGTTTTAGGAAACTCGATGAGGGTAAAACAGTCATTTTGTGGCACTTTTTAGCCCCTGACAACCCTGATTAGGCATCAAACAGGAAGAAACTTTTACTTATCGTTTTATTCGCAACTTATACTCTTCCTTCATGTTAATAGTTTTAGGAAACTCGATGAGGACAGGTCAACCCTGGTGGGATCTTAGACTAAAAGCTCCATGCTCATTATATAGAAGAAAAAGGGAGCTCAATGATTGTCACTAGGAACCTCAAAAGTGAATTGGGGTTTGAGGAATGAACAAAACATGTAAAGAAATTTATGAACTTCAAATCAAAACAACCAAGTAGTTTTCGATTTGTGTTGCGACGTGTCCTGTGAAACCAACTTCTTTGCCATGTCTTTTCTTTTCTGATAGTAGTTGTTTTCCATTCTTAAATTTGCTAAGCTTCAATTGTAAAAAAAAAAATCAAGCCATCGAAAAATGAAGTGCTAGAAGCATTTGAAATACGACAACCTGAACTTCATTTCACAAAAATGTTCTTGATTTTTTATTGAGCAAACTTTTTTTTATTGAGCATCTCGAAAAACCAGGAATTCAGCAAGACTTTCGTAGTTCTTTTTTTTCTTTTAAAAGAAAGAAATTATAATCATTGCAACCAAATTCTGGATTTCTGCTTATTGAAAAGAAACAATAAAATTTTTTATCAATTCATTTCGTAATACTTAAATTTCATGTAATGTAATTCGAAAAGAAATGAGGAACGTATGTTTTACTTTTTTAAAACCTATAATTTTTACTTCTACTATTTCGAAATTATAAATTTCTGCTGGAATATAAGCTGCATTGTAGCGAGTCGAGTAGTCGATTAAAATGGAATAAAAAATGATCTTTAGTAGACGAATCTATTGCGAAATAGTCATAGTTTTATTTCCTGATTCAGACGATTTATTATGCTTCCTTGGGCAATGTGAATCATCGTTCAAGTTAAGAGTAAAATTTGGTTGCGTAATTTTATAGCATTGAAACAATCAGATGACACATCAATATTTGTTAAATTTACCTAAAGTATTTTTTTTTTATTTTGATGTTTTTTCTGTTTTGAAACTCATTTGAAGTGAAAAGTTTTGGAATTTTAAAACAGATATACAACTGCTACCTATATTTATTGAAAAAAAAAAATCTTGTGTAGACCCCACACTCATTGCCTGATTACCTAAAAATCTTGGGAAACTTGAGCTTCGCCTCAAAATTTTTAGGGGGCCCAAAGATGACTGAAAACTTGTGATAAAAAATTCTAGCATCTGCTTTTAAAAGCATTTCTGAATGAACATTTTGGGCAGAGCTTTAAAAAATACGGGTAAATTTCATAAAATGTTATTTCCCCACACCTCCCACTAGTTACTTTTAAATATGGGGGTCCGACTTTTTTACCACAGAATTTTAATAGGTTTTTTAAATTCTGTGATCTGCTAAGTTACTTTTAGAAACAATGTTTGTAGTTTTAGCAAGATTTGTTTTAATGTGTCAATGAAACAAAAATCGTCCCCCCCCCCCGAAAGAAAGCAAGGGGTCCCGAAATGAGATTAAGCTTCCCCTAACTTTAGAGGATAATCGGGGCCCCTGCCCACACTACTTCCTTTTACGTATAAATTTCATAATAGATGCCTTGAGTGTTATAGTAGTGCCCAGGCCCGTCATTTAGGGGAGTCAATTGCCCCCCCCCTCCCCCTGGAAAAACTAGAAATGACGGCCCTGTTAGTGCATTAGAGTGAGCAAAAAAGCACTTTAAACATTTACGCCTCTAGTTTGTCGCGAAATAAAATGTTTTGCTGTGATTCATCTTCTAAATATTGGCTAATTTAACATCATTCAAGGGCTATATTGTATTCACTGGATTCAGTGGACATATCGCCAATAGCATCAAATGGAACCCAAATTCACAGAAAGAAAATCCTTTTTTTCGCCAATTTTGTCGCCAACTTGGTGACAAAAACTTGGTGATCTATCTCCAAGTGGTCGCCAAACTATTATATCATTTGAGTCTGCTTTGAAATTAACACTGATTTACCCCAATAAGGGGTGAAAGACCGCCTTTGGAATATTCGAATGTAAGCACAAGGGGTGGTGCACAACTAGACCCCCTTGGAGCCTACATGTCAAACTAGAATCTTCTACGGTATACCGTTTATCAGCTGCGCAGTGCCACATACATGTACACATAAGCACACACATACGTACATACATACAACAGACCCCGAAATAAGCTTTTCAGGTATTCTTACGTTTTTTAAGTTTTTTTATTAATCTCATTTTAAATAATTGCAAAATCAACATTTTTCCCCCGTTATTGAAATGACCAAAGCTTGATGTATGTAGAACATTAGAAAAATATCGTCCGACTTTGTCCCACGGCAGATTTAGTTATTCCCATCCGTAATTTTGAGTTGACTATAATCTACTATTTCTGGAAATAAAAGTTTCATGCATACATTCCAGCATTACATAGAAACAGAGGAGGGGATATTATAATTAAACCAACGTTGCACTATAAATATTTCGATTCCGATATTTCATTTTCATTTTTCAAAGCTTGATAAATTTCTAATCAAAGCAGAGGGGATATTTCGGTAATTGGGAATCTGGTAAGCTCGTTTTTTTGGTTATAGTTATTATTATTATTTTTTTTTTTTGGTAGTTACGTATTAACTCCACCGCAGCGACAGATTTGGTGGTTAAAACATATTTGGCGGTTTTCTTTTTCTTTTTTCTTTTTCTTTTTTTTTTTTTTTTTTTTTTTTTGGCAGTTTTAGATAACTGTGTATGCCTGCGAACAACTAACGCCGAAAAGACCACCAAATCTGTAGTTGCGGTGGAGTTAATATGTAAGTATCTGTTCCCTTGGTTAATATGTGGTTTTTTTGGTAACACATTTTTCTTTACGTTTGAAAAAGAAAAATTTCTCTCACGCATGCATTGATGCCAAAAATGACGCCAATGGCGAGAGATTGCCAGATTCCCAATTATCGAAGTCTTTCCAAAGCAATTATATTTTTAGATATCTCAACAAGATTTCGATGCACTTAGTTCCTCTTTTGATTTAAAATTTTCAAGGATGATCTGTACAAATGCTCTATTGTGTCTTCAGCAGTCACTGGTTTCAAAATGACATATTCCTTCAGGCCATCGTCGGTGTATAAAAATCGTCTGGTAAAGTAAACTTCGGCAACGTCGCATTTTTTCCTCAACATCGTCTTCTTCGTGAGCAGTTCCGGGAGCGTTCCAGAGGGGTTGAACAGTTTTGAAAAGAGATTGATCGAAATTTTTAAAGAGTAGAAAATAGAGACGAGGAAAATTATTATCAAAATGAACAAGAGGCTATAACTGTAAACACATTCCATTGGATTTATGAGCCATAGTGGGAAGTCTTGAATGCAATGATGTAATTGTATGTTGCCAATGGTGAAAAGCAAATTTTGTGCAGAATGCTCCTTTTACAAATGTGGTATTAGCCCAGAGGCAAGGCCACTACATATAAGGCCCTTATATAGCAACGCCTCCTAAAAAAAAACTCCCTTCAAGCATGCAGACTTGTGGGGCTTTCAATTCCATATAAGAATCAGTTTTCAAACATTTTCACTGTTACCGATTTCAATGTACAAAATAAATGAATTGGTAGTCCAAAATAATAATACTAATAATAATAGTAAATAAATAAGTAAATAAAATAAAATGGAGAAGTAATTACACTAAAATGTGTAAACATATGTATTAAACAATGAATAAATGATTTATTTATTGCTCCATGAATTCTACGTACTAATATAAACAAGGAAAATTTGCGTTTGTTTCTCTGATATATGCTTTTTAATCGTACGGGTCCAAAAGGACCCGAACACCGTTTTAGTACACTTTTTTCTGACAAGCAGAGTTATGCTTTAATTGAAACAAAAAAGTAACATGACTTTCAAAACATGAAAATGAACACATTCATGAAGTTACTACGTTATAGCAACAGGACTCGAAATTGTATTGCCGAATAAAATCTCTTTTGATTCGAGATTTCATTCGGCTTTTATTAATTTCGGTATTTAGGAGGCGTTGTAGAAAGATTTACCGGAGCATCAAGATTAAGTTTTACCCCTTTGGATCCATCGCGTGTTAAGTCATTTCTACCAATGGATGAGTGGTTGTCTTTTCTGGCAAGTGATCGCGTTTTGATAATATTTCTGTGTGAGCAATTATTAATCGAGAATTTGGCGATGCTTGGCAATGCCCGAAGCGTGGCTCTGGTGACCCTAGGTTCGCAACAATGAAAATTGAAAGTAAAAGTGAATGAAGGATTTAAAGTGGTCGAACTTGGGCTCTACCACTACAGTTTGACCCCGAAAGACGTGGAATTTGGAAAGCTGCCAAATTAGGAAGATTCCATATGAGCGAATGTAAAAGGGGAGAAGCAAAAAAAAGCAAAGGGGGGAATTTGATGTACGCTTTTTAAAATTTCACTTGGACCATTTTTATTTATTGTCTTTATTGAGTTAAAAATGAGAGGAAGCAAGTGTTTCTATGGAAACAACAAAAGGGATTTTTTTTTATCTCATCAAAAACTGGAAACGGAAAAAGCTCAACCTGGCATCCCTGCAAACAAGTGGATGAGCCTATATCTAAGGCGCCTATATAGACGAGCCGACGCATCAAGATTAAGTTTCACCACTTTGGATCCAGCGCGTGTTATGTATCCAGCTGGTTGATGAATGGTTGTCTTTTCTGGCAAGTATCGCGTTTTGGTAATTTTCGTCATGAGCAGTGATTAGCGGCACGTGCATTTGGCAAAGCTTGGCAATGTCCGAAACTTTACTCTGGTAACCCTAGTTCCGCAACAATGAAAAATTGAAAGTGAAAGTTAATGAATGGATTCAAAGTGGTCGAACTCAATCTTGATGCGTCGGCCTGTCTATATAGCGGCTCTAGCTTTACCTAGAGCCGCTATATAGACTAGTCTATATAGGGGCCTTAGCTCTACCTAAGGCCCCTATATATACGAGCCGACGCATCAAGATTAAGTTTGACCACTTTGGATCCAGCGCGTGTTTGAGTGCTTGAGTGTTTGTCTTTTCTGGCAAAGTATCGCGTTTTGGTAATTTTTCACTGTGAGCAATTATCAGCATCACGTGGTTTTGGCAAAGCTTAGCAATGTGCCAAAACTTTTTTCTGGTAACCATAGCTCGCAACAATGAAAAATTGAAAGTAAAAGTACATAAGTTGGATCCAAAGTGGTGAAACTTAATCTTGATGCGTCGGCCTGTCTATATAGCGGCTCTAGCTCTACCCATAACCACCCACAAAACCGGATATTAGCCTTTCCATCTCTTCGGTGGTCAGACAGTAGAAAGACGAGCTGACTCATCAGCGTAAGTTTGACCACTTCGGATCCAGCGCGTGTTTGAGTGGTTGTCGTTTCTGGCGAGTTATCGCGTTTTGATAATTTTTTCACTGTGAGCTATTATTAGCGGCACATAGATTTCGTAAAACATGGCAATTGAAAGTAAATAAATTAGGTCCAAAGTGTTCAAACTCAAGCTGATGCGTCTGTCTGTCCATTTATTGACAGTCTTAAATGATAGGAATTTGTAGTCTTGAAAGGAAATTTTGCACTTATGTGAAGTTTTGCGATAAAATTTCATCTCTGGAAGGGTTCCCCCCCCCCCCAAAAAAAACAAGAGTGATTTTACGCAAAAACAATTTATTTTTTGTAATGTAAAATCTGCTTGAGTTAAGCCTTGGAAAAAAAATAATGCATAAAATTTTTTAAATGAACGCAAACCGTTTCAATTTGTAACCATGATGACGAAAATTAGTCTCTCCACATTAATATTTTAAGCAACGAGCTAGATTTATTCTTGGCGCCATGGCAATCTGAAAGATCAAAGGAGCAGTAATGATGGTCGACTGAAAGCAATAAGCAATCATGATTGCTCAAAACGCCTTTCATTACACTTTACCCTAATGGTCAATTATGGACTACTTTAGTGAAGTGCTCGATGATTCTTTATACGTTTTGTTAGCGATTAGAAGAGATCAATAGTCAAACCTTGTTTCCTCGAACACGCAAAAAACGAATTATTGACATTCCACCGTTACGTGTGGGACAAAAAAGGCAACAATTTCACCAACATTTTGCGACAGCTCCTTATACAGTGAACTCTCACTTGTGCGCCGGCCCAAGGGACCAACAGAAAAAGGCGCATGAATGAGAGAGACGTATAAGTGAACAAGCCTATTTAAAGTACTAAAACGCAACATAGTTTTTAATGAGAGAATGAATAAGAATGTTTCTATTGAAAAGGGACATAATTACTACGGTTTGGTAATTACTGTAACGTAACTACAATGATAAAGAGAAAACAAAAATTGTAGCATGAAAAATTACAAACTGTTCCCTTTAAAACGATCCATAATAGATAATTGTCCCTCTCCGAACTCTAGTTCATGTGGAAAAAGGGCCTTCCGTGAGCAATAAAGGCGAAAGATTAAAGAGGAAAGTGAAGAAAAATGTTTATTTTTTAAAGAAAATAAATTAAATTTTTTACATTTTACGGAAAATTCGGCGCATAAGTGAAATATATATCTTTAGAGCGACGCATAAACAAATGATACTATCATCATTTTGCTATCGAATGTGCTAGGACCATTTAAATTAGTCGTATAACTGAAAAAGGCGCATAAATGAAGCGGCGCATAAGTGAGAGTTCACTGTATTTTAACTGAACAGGAGTACAAACATTTTTTAATCTTTTGCAAAGACACTCCTCACACAGCTATATTTTTCAGTTTTGATTTTATGAAATTAAAAATTTAATTTATTTGTATGCGCCAAGTGCGGGACACCCAAAGTCACCCACATGTCATGTGCTGTATGATTTAATTAATATTTTTTCTTTACAGTGAACTCTCACTTACGCCGCCTCATTTATGCGCCTTTTTCACTTATACGACGATTTTAAATGGTCCCAGCACATTCCATAGCAAAATGATGACAGTATCATTCGTTTATGCGTCGCTCTAAAGATATGTATTTCACTTATGCGCCGAATCCCCCCCCCCCTTAAAATGTAAAAAATTAATTTTTTTTCTTTAAAAAATAAGCATTTTTCTTTACTTTCCTCTTTAATCTTTCGCCTTTATTGCTCACGGAAGGCCTTTTTTCCACACGAACTAGAGTTCGGAGAGGGACAAATATCTATTATGGATCGTTTTAAAGGGAACAGTTTGTAATTTTTCATGCTACAATTTTTGTTTTCTCTTTATCATCGTAGTTACGTTACAGTAATTACCAAACCGTAGTAATATGTCCTTTTTCAATAGAAACAATTTTATTCATTCTCTCATTCAAGGCCGTATCCAGAGGGGGGGCCCGACTGGCCCGGGCGCCCCCCCGAAACCCAAAATATTTTATAATGTAAAACAGAAAAAAAAGTTGTCATTTTTTTTTTAATTTAAAATAGCAAAAAAAAAAAGTTTTTTTTCCTTTTAACTATTAAACGAGTGAAAATTTGAAAAAGTACAAAAAAAAAAAAAAAAAGAAAAAGACAATTCAAATTCTCATTAGCTGCAAAACATACTTGAAAACAAGACTCTCATTAGCACTTCCAGCACCTCTTTCCCAAATCAATTCAGGCTCAAGGCAAGCTACTTGTCAGTTTGATCGGCGCCCCCCCTCCCCCATAAAACTTATAAAACTTACACCACTCAGTTTTTTACCCCCTAATCGCCGGGCCCCTAGTTTCCGACTAGGCTGAGATTGCTTCTCACCGCCCTGATTCAATTAAGAGGGTACTTTGTTGGTCCCCATTTATAAGCATTTGTAACCCTTGAGGGATTTTGATAGCTAAACATGTCTTCAATCAACAAGACCACATAAAAACAGATACGTTCACAGACCCTCTGCTTTGTTGGACGCTCACCAATCTTAGAAAAAAGTTACTTAAAAAAAGTCCTTTTACAAGTGCTTAAAAACCTTGAAAACTTTGTTAAATGTAGCTGTAAACCTTGAATTTTAAAGTTCCTAACACAAATGGGGGGAGGAGGGGTAGGTTTGCATCAAGTTGCGCGAAACTCAGCTCCTTGATTAAAAAAATATTCTGCGTAATGCAAAAATCATATTCCAGCATTTTTTGTAGCATATTTTCAAAAATAATTTTTTGTGACTCACATGTTTCATTTCTGACTATTCATTAAATGCATAATTCATTATTTTAGAAGTTACTTTGTAATTGATTCCTTTATTAATATGTTAAGCACGAGAAAAAATATTACCTACCTGTATTCTTTTTCGTTTTCTGCAGTACTAGTGATTGAAAAAGAAATTGTCGTTATAAGTATTTTTTAATATCTATTTTTAATCTTTAAAAGATGTGTCTTTCAAAGTTTTAACAATTTCGTAAGACTGTCCAATCAACTATTAAAACGTCAGAGACTGGAAAGTGCAAATGAAATGCTTTAAAGAATTTTAACTGTTCTAGAGTCTTTGAAAATCATTAAATACCTTTTTGAAACTCCTTTAAAAGTGCTTCAATCCTATTTCTTATCAAATAATTAAACTATGAATTAACTAAATGGCCAGAATGTTACTCTCTCGTTAATTATTTTTTAAATCTCTACACTATTTCTTTTAAAGAATTTTATGTGTTTTATGCTATTGGTTATTTTATGTTACTAAGTGCTGTGTCTGTCGGTGAGTTGGGGAACTGATCAAAAACTACTATGTAACTATAGTGAAAACCGATGTAAGCAAGTGATAATGTGTTAATCTTTTCTCCTCCCTTGTCCTTCCTCTCTGTCGCTTAATGTTAATCATTTGTTAAACTAAACATTTTTTATGCTTTGATTAATCTTAATTTGCAAAGGAATGCAGAAAATTTATGAGATTGTTGTTTGCCTACTTTTCCAACATGTTTTTGAAGTCCCAATTGCCCATATAAGGCCTCAAAATGCAGAATTTTAAAACTTTTTTTCAAAAATTTGCCCGGGGGAGAAACCCCCGGACCCCCTAAAATTACGGATATTCTACCCCACTTAAAAAAGTTCTCATTGCATATCTCTCTTGATACCCCTACCCCCAATAAAGGTCAGTTCAAGAAAATAATAAGAATAAAGAAATGAAAAAAAAAACACACACACACACATCAAACATCGTGGGGGGGGGGGGGTCAGCTAGAAATTAGACTCATAACACACACAAAAATGTATGTGTGTTTGGGCAATGTGCGAAACTGGGCCCCTCCCGAAATTTTTTTCTGGATACGGCCTTGCTCTCATTAAAAACTATGTTTCGTTTTAGTCCTTTAAATAGGCTTGTTCACTTATACGTCTTTCTCATTTATGCGCCTTTTTCTGTTGGTCCCTTGGGCCGGCGCATAAGTGAGAGTTCACTGTATTTAGTCTGCTAGGGTAACAATGAGAATGATACGTATCTCATTTGTTGAGAAAAAAGAATTTAAACCCTTGAAAAAATATTGTAACGAGTCCGTAGCACCTTCAACTTTCTTTAAATGAACATTCCAATCTTGAGGAAGTAACTATAAATTTATTTACAAGTATGTACACTATTTACAATAAGAGCAGGAAACAATTGCTAAACATCCAGCAATTAGGTAGCAAAACAGTACACTGTACTCTCAACAGTAACTCAGCACCACGTATCAAACGTGAACAGTAATTAAGCAATTACAAAAGCAAAACAACCATCCGCCCAAGCGAACGAAAACGAGCATCTCAGAAAACCCATCTGAGAAAAACTAACTGACTTGTGTTCAAGGCCAGCTTTTTATACTCTGAAGGACATTTCTACTACGTTCTAGAAATATCTGGAGTATTCTGTTTATTCATAAATTCGAACAATTCCATTGAGAAAGTTCTAGCGATAAAAAGAAAAAGAAAAAAAAGAAAACACTCCGAGCGAAAAATGTCTTCACGCTTATTAAATGCAGGGCAAGTGTAAAAACTACAAAACGTTACGGGGCCGGTATACAAGTGATAAAAGTGATATCTTCAGATACTTTTGCAACATGACGTCAGATAAAACCAAAACTAATGAAAATGATGCAAGGCAGGAAAAACAACAACTATTTACAAGATTCGTAACATTGCCCCCTTCCCAAGGACTGCACGTCCCGGGCAGTACAATCCCCAGAAAGGAAGCAAGGGAAGACTTACAGATGCACACATTACATGATGACCAATCATAAACATGATAAACAATAACAATGAGAACATGAAAGAAATAATAACATTGATAAAGTAATATTCCAAACAATTAAAGGCGAAAGTTATTTACAAAATTTACAAACAAATTACCATGGTAGCTTTACATTTAATTTACGAACTATGGCCATAGTATGGGGCTAGCCGATCATAATGGACAACCCTAGGTTTTGAATGTGATGACTTCTGGATCCTCACTACGACGTCGTTCAGCCGGTGGAGAACTGTGTAAGGTCCATCCCAATGCGACTGCAATTTGGGTGACAGACCTTTACGTCGGATGGGATTCCATAGCCATACTTTATCACCTTCTTGAAAGTCATGACCAGTGGACCTTGTGTCGTATCGGGTCTTCATCTTCTCCGTCGCGATGTTGATTCGCTCCCGTGCGAAGTGATGAACGTCTTCCAACCGGGCCTGGAGATCCTGGACGTACTCCTCAGGCGATGAAGGCGCATCTGGAGGGAGACCGAAGACGAGATCACAAGGCAGCCGAAGCTCTCGGCCGAAGAGCATCTGTGATGGGGAATATCCGGTGGTCTCGTGGACAGCACTGCGGTAGGCCAGCAGGAACAGAGGAAGTTTCTTGTCCCAATCCTGTTGATTTTTGGAGACCATAAGCGAGAGATTATTAAGGATTGTCCTGTTAAATCTCTCCACCATGCCGTCCGATTGTGGGTGTAGTGGTGTCGTACGAGTTTTCTCAATTTTGAGGATATTACATAGGCCCTTAAACACAGCAGAGATGAAGTTTCTCCCCTGATCGGAGTGGATCTGCAAAGGTGTCCCATATCTCGAGATCCAATGCTGGACTAGAGTCTCTGCTACAGTGGTAGCTTCTTGATCCGGAATGGAATATGCTTCGGGCCATTTGGTGAAATAGTCAATGGAAACGAGGATGTATTTGTTCCCATCAGTAGTTTTCGGTAGAGGACCAAGAATGTCGATCCCGATTCGTTCGAAAGGAGCTCCTACGTTGTAAAGATGTAGCTTCCCACGGCTTCTTCTCTTCGGTCCTTTACGGGCAGCACAGGCGTCACAAGAATGACACCACTTCTCTACGTCATCCTTCGCCTTGCTCCAGAAGAAGCGTTCTCGAACCTTGCAGAGGGTTTTCAACACACCAAAATGTCCTCCAGTCGGACTACTGTGCAACTCCTTTAGAACGTCTGGAATTCTTGATCTGGGAAGGAGTAACTGCCATTTGAATGCTTTACCATCGTCAGATTCCCATTTCCGATACAGGACGCCATTTCGCAACTGGAGAGATTTCCATAGAGCCCAGTATCTTTTCGTTGCAGGACTGTAGATAGAAATGTCTTGCCAGCTAGGTCGCCGACTGTCTTTTTCCATTAACTCTATGATAGGCTTTAGGTCTGGGTCTTCAAGCTGATCTTTTCTAACTTGGTCGTCACTCCATGGATCAGGATCTGAAGATGATGAAGTAGCAGTAACTTGACAGGAAGTAGGGATTGTCGTCCCGTACTGTTTCCCAATTCGGGAGCAATAATGGCAGTTCTCGGAACAAGGTCTTCTTGATAATGCGTCAGCATTACCGTGTGACAAACCTTTTCGGTGCTTAATCTCGATGTCATATTCCTGGAGCCGCTGTATCCACCTGGCTACCTGGCCCTCTGGATTCTTGAAATTCAAAAGCCAAGTTAAAGAGGCATTATCTGTCCGGAGCAGGAATTTACGGCCGTAGAGGTAATGATGGAAATGTTCTACAGCTTTAACTATGGCGAGCAATTCCTTTCTCGTGACACAATAATTTCGCTCCGACTTGGATAAGCATTTGCTCCAGTAGGCGATTACATGTTCGTTACCGTCTATTTCTTGAGATAAAACAGCTCCAACGCTCTCGTGGCTCGCATCAGTGTCAAGTATGAAGGATTTTTCAGGCTGAGGATAAGAGAGAATAGGCGTTGATGTTAAAGCCTCCTTCAGCTGTAGAAATGCATCCTCGCATTCTTTGGACCATTCAAATTTTTGTTTGCTCTCCGTCAGCTTATGCAAAGGTCGTGCAATGTTGGAAAAACCCTTCACAAACTTCCTGTAGTACGTGCAGAGCCCGAGGAAACTTCGCAGCTGATGGACATTTTCGGGGCGGCTCCAATTCTTGACTGCAGATACCTTATCTGGATCTGTTCGTACACCTTCGGAAGAGATAATGTGACCAAGGTAGTTCACCTCACGACGGAACAAATTACATTTGGACGGGCTTAACTTCAGGTTGGCTTCCTTAAGCTTTTGTAGCACCTTCCTAAGATTAGCCAAATGTTCCTCAAAACTGCGTCCTATGATGATAATGTCGTCCAAGTAGACAAGACAGGATTCATAAGACAGTCCTCCTAACACTGATTCCATAAGACGCTCGAACGTGGCTGGTGCATTGCAGAGGCCGAAGGGCATCACTTTGAACTGCCACAAGCCTTGTCCGGTTGTAAACGCCGTCTTCTCTCGGTCGTCGGGGTGTATCTCCACCTGCCAGTAGCCGCTCTTTAAATCCAGGGTCGAAAACCACTTGTGTCCGGAAAGGGTGTCCAGAGTGTCATCGATCCGTGGAAGAGGGTAACTGTCCTTCTTGGTGATGTCATTCAGGCGTCGGTAGTCAACACAAAATCTGGTGGAGCCGTCTTTCTTTCGGACCAAGACGATAGGGGATGCCCAAGGACTGGATGAGGGTTCGATGACGTCATTCTCCTGCATCTCTTTCAAGAGGATCTCAACCTCTTCCTTCTTGGCGAACGGTAGTCGTCTTGGATGCTGCTTGATAGGGGGATGATCTCCAGTGTCGATTCTATGCTGCGTTAAATTCGTTCGACCAACATCCTCGGATGTAGATGAAAACACCTGCTTGAAGTTGTCCACCAATTTTTCCGCAGCGTTTCTTTGATCCTTCGATAATGGTGCACTCCCAATTAATTTCGAAGTCAAGGACTCGGAAGACACAGTCTCGGAGGAATCAATTCTTCTGATGATGCAGTTTACGGGAGTACAAGTTGCCAACACTTCTCCTTTCTTAATATTCCTCGGTCTTTCACTCACATTGGCGACTCTCACAGGAACTGCATTCCTTGAAAGGTCCACAAGCGTAGATGCCACTAGTACTCCTTTTGGGCTATTACTCTGGTTAGGATATTCAATGAGGCCGAATTTAAAGCTGTTGTTTTCCTTGAGGGAGCCAGGTATTAGTACTTCTGATCTAGAGGGAATCGATAAATCTGTTTGGGCTATTATTTGATGAGCGGATTTTAAGTTATTTTCGGTGTTGAAAATTGCTATGTCTTCCCTCGTCGAGTGCAGCTCATTATTTTTAAAGTCGATAGAAAAATCAAATTTTCTCAAAAAGTCCAGTCCGAGAATGAAGGGATCTGTAATGTCAGCGACGAATGCCGTGTGATGGTAAGTGGCACTCCCGAACATTATTTCTAAGTTCACTTTTCCTTCAATCTCGATGTTATCACCTGTCACAGTTTGGAGAGTAACGCAGGGCGGCGTCCATAAGATCTTGAGTCCAAATTGACGAGCCACATCAGTCTTAATGATGGTAACGTTGGCTCCGGTGTCCACACTCATTTCGCAGGGAAACCCATTCACATATGCGTAAATGAAGAGTCCGTTGCAGCCGCCACTTCTTGAGGAAATCTGGAAAACTTTGGGATGGGGCTCATTCCAATTTGGCGACCTCCGCCCCGCGAGATTGCCATTGCTTAGTTTTCCTGAGCTGGAGAGGGAGAGGTGCTCTTCCCTCCTGTTTCTTGGCGGGCTTCGCAGTTCCTTCGTACGTGGCCCTCACCGCCACATTTCCAGCACTTCAGCGGTTGTCTACTTTGGTCTTTGCGAGCTGCAATCTTCTTCAGGGTCCCCGAGATCTCCTTGATTTGTCGCTCAATTTCCGAGAAGCGAGTTGAGTTCGAATCCTGGGAGCTCACTTCCACGCCCCTGATTGAATGGCGATCCTTGCGGGATGTTTGCTGTGCAGCCTCGAACTTCATTGCGTAGACCAGACCGGATTTAAGATCCTTGATGTCTGCCATCCGGAGAGCCGTCTGAATTTCCGGACTTCGCACTCCGTCTATAAAGTAGTTCAGGGCCAGGCTATCGCGAACACTCGAAGGACAGTCCGAGAAGGCGAGATGGGAAAGCCTCTCAACGTCTGCTGCAAAAACTTGAAAAGTCTCTCCAGCCCTCTGGAGTCGGGATTTGAGCTGAAGTTGGCTGAATTCTTTTTGGCAGGATTCGCCAAAGCGAAGCTCCAAGGCCGATGATAAGGCTTCGAAGTCATGGTGCTTGTCCTCTGGGAAGGTCTGTAGTATATCAGCTGCATCCCCTCTCAGCGAGGCTGCAAGTTGACAGGCTTTCGTGGAAGAGTCCCAGGAGTTTGCTTCTGCAACGATGAGGAACTGCTTCTTGTAAATATTCCACGAGGTCTTCCCGTCAAACGTGGCCAGTTTGATGGATGGACGAGAAGTTCCAGCTGCAGCTACACAGTCACTTGAGTTGTTGCAGGATGCTGATAACTTTGATTCAAGTTCTTTAATTTTCTTTTCCACATGGTTTTCTACTGTGGTGATTCGATTCTCAACGCTATCTGAGTTGTTGCAGGATCCTGATAACTTTGATTCAAGTTCTTTAATTTTCTTTTCCACATGGTTTTCTACTGTGGTGATTCGATCTTCTAGAGCCTCCACTTTATTTTCCATGTTGGTAAATTTAGTTTCCACCAAACTTTTCATTGACGTTAAATCGCTTTTAATTTCTTCAGCTAGATCATTTTTCAATTGTTCTTGATTAGTTGCCAGATCAATTTTTAATTGTTCTTGATTAGTAGCCAGATCATTTTTTAATTGTTCTTGATTAGTAGTCAGCTCATTCTTTAATTGTTCTTGATTAGTAGCCAGATCATTTTTTAATTGTTCTTGATTAGTAGCCATAGTCGCCATATCATTTTTTAATTGTTCTTGATTCGCAGCCATGTCATTTTTAACAGCGTTGATCGCATCCAGGAGTTTTTTTAGTTGTTCATCCATTGCTCGAGTAATTACCATAAAATTCCGAAGTCAAAAAGTCCACAGGAAGAAAAGTCCAAGTTCACAGATAATTCCAAGAAAGTCCTTGAAGATGCCCCACGTTGGGCGCCAAAATTGTAACGAGTCCGTAGCACCTTCAACTTTCTTCAAATGAGCATTCCAATCTTGAGGAAGTAACTATAAATTTATTTACAAGTATGTACACTATTTACAAAAGGAGCAGGAAACAATTGCTAAACATCCAGCAATTAGGTAGCAAAACAGTACACTGTACTCTCAACAGTAATTCAGCACCACGTATCTAACGTCAACAGTAATTAAGCAATTACAAAAGCAAAACATCGCCCAAGCGAATAGCGAATAAAACGAGTCACCAGAATCAAATCTGAAAACAACTAACTGACTTGTGTTCAAGGCCAGCTATTTATACAGGGAAAGAAATGTCCACACTATTCTAGAAAAACCCGGAATATTTTGTTTCATTCATAACTTGAACAATCCATTCACAAATTCTAGCGATAAGAAAAAAAACCACGCGAAAATGTCTTCACGCTTATTAAAGTTAGGGCAAGTGTAAAAACTGCAAAGTGTTTCAGGGCCGGTATACAGATGATAAAAGTGATATCTTCAGATACATTTGCAACATGTCGCCAGATAAAACCAAAACTAATGAAAATAAATCAAGGCAGGAAAAACAACAACTATTTACAAGATTTGTAACAATACTATTTTTAGCAGACTTGAGAAAAGATCGGAACAGCATATGCTGTAGGCAACACGTAACAAGATGACAGTTTGATTGTAGTATGTTTAGCTTTTGAATAAAATTGGAGTACTCTCTTTGCTTCCTAAACGATACACAAATTGAAAGAACAGTCGAAACTCTGTGTGAACATTTTTGGTCATTTCATGAACTTATGAATGCTCCCAAGCCAATCTTTCAACAGGACAATACAAACTTTCCACTGTACAAAAAGATGGTTTTTCGTTTCAGACTACCAGTGGAAGAAACAGAAGAAGAGAAGTCTAAAAATCATCTCATCTGACTTCAATAAGAAAAGGGATCAGTGTTATTAGTGAAAGAGTTAGGGGGGGGCACCACCCCTCCCCCCTAAAATGTTGGTCTAAATATGCATAAATAAGGATAAAAAAATATAAAAAATTTTAGAAAGAAAAAGTACGATTCTCCTGTGAATACCACGATGTTAGACTTCATTGCCAACTCTCTCCCTCCCTCCCCAGAAAAATTGAAGATCGTCTTTTTTTTTTTTTTTGCGCAATAAATCAAAAATTTCTGGGGGTAGAATCCACCATTTTCATCAAAATTCGTCTAAAATTGCGTGTTTTAAACTTCAATTTCGAAAAATTTGCTTGGAAGAATCTCTGGAATCTATCATTTTCTTTCACATTATTGAAAATGGCCTGCAATCGTGTTTTATAGACCGTGGATGGGATCGAACATCCTCTCCTCTATTACCAAGATTGTCTAGAATGGAGGTTTTAGAGGTACAATTTATGTAAATTTTCAGGTGCGAACTACCGAACCCCCCTTCCATTTTTCTGCAGTAATATATTTCTTAATTCTTCAACACAATTCTTGTGTCGGAGAGTGTTGCTCTTACAAAGGGGGAAAAAAATAAGGGATTGCCCCCCCCCCCCGTTTATTCAATCTCGGGAAATATCTGAAAATAAAACAGCCCTTGCTTGCTACGTCACTGGTACTGAAGAAAAATAAATAACTATAAAACAGTGAGTAACCGTCCCTAAGCAAGGGCTTAAGGCAGGAACATGCAATACACCGCGAACTCAGCTATTTCGATCCATGGACTGCAGTTTCGTGCATATTATGCACTTATGCACTTATCAGTATGGAATACGAAAAACTATACTCCACATCACAAAAATGTATTCACGAACAAAAACTTATAAAAAAAAAAGAAGAAGAAAACTCTTCTTAAATACATAGTTTATTACATTGTTGTATGTGATAAATGAAGCATATTTTACTTTCCAACAACAAAACTAATGGAAATGCGACACATGTCTTTCCCTTTTTGCACGTTCTCCCTAGTACTTTTTATGGGACTCCATTGCTTTCTCCTTCCTCCTTCTCCAACCGCTCTGTCCATGGCGTCAGTTCGTAGTTTTCGGCGTCTCCCCTCCCTTCTATCCTCATGTTTTTACTCCAGGTTTTTCACAACTTCACAACATGATATCTAATTGGATACTGTCTTGACCAATCATATGTATGGCATCCGCCTCTTTTTTGTTTATCGATTTCATTTAAAACAAAACATCTACATTTGTTTTCATCATTTTGATAGAAGTCTGACGTATAAGGACTATCAAGTGATATCGTATCATTGTTGGTTATGTTTAAGAGCGCTAGTGGATGCTTTTGAGTTTTCAGGGTGTGAGTTTTGTTCTGTCGTCCAAGTGAACATTTTAAAGAAGTGTCGTGTTTTTATAGGAAGCTTGCATTCGGTGAGAACATACTTTTTGCTCTAAAAATTTGTTTACTTGAATAACTTGCAGTGACATGTAATTTTAAGCATCTAAGTTATGTTTTTGTGCTAGTTGTGAGTGGTAAAGTTTGAAATTTCCCAAAGTGTTGCTGAATTATTTTTAGGCTGTCTTTCTTTTTAAAAATAAAATATTTCTTAAGAATCCCTTAACTAACAGGGCAGGGACTTATCAATTTACTTGGACTGAAGTCATCAATGTTTTAAAGCCAATTAAGTACTTAATTTTGTATATAATTTCACTAAATGCCATGTTATTTAGCGGTAATAAGTTAGAAAATTTTTTATAAGTGGGGGCTATATTAGGAAGTTGTGCACCCTTGAGACTTTGAAATTATAAATTGAACTTTTCCCATGGGAGGAGAGAGTATTAATTCCTGCTTTCTCCTTTGGAACACACTGTTTGATTAATGAGACTGCAGAATATCTCGCAATTAAAGCATAATAAATTAAATACTTCAAGAAATAGTGACATATAAAGTTTACTGAAACATTCAGATTCTTTTTTAATGATTATTAAATATGCTCATCAAGCTATGTTGCAGCTTAAATTATTTAGCTGGCTAAGAAGGTTCTTCTGCCTCTATATAGAAGTTTGGTAAGACCTCATTTGGAGTATGCTGCTCAGTTTTGGTTTCCTTATCTGAAGAAAAATATTAATTTATTGGAGAGGGTACAAAGCAGGGCTACGAGGTTAGTAAATGGGTTGTCTAATTAAGACTACGATTCCAGATTTAGAATGCTTAATATGTATAGTCTTGAGCAAAGGAGAAGCAGAGGGGACATGATTCAGTTGTTTAAATTTATTAAAATGAATGATGTTATGGGGTTAGATTTTTGCGTGGAAAGCAGGACAAGAGGTCATTGTTTCAAGCTGTTTAAATCTCAGGCTAATCTGGAAATTCGAAAAAATTACTATTTTAGCAGGGTATTGGGAACTTGGAACAGATTACCGGAAGAGGCGGTAAGGAGCAATGGAGTAGATGGCTTTAAGAGGGCCATTGATCGTCATTGGGGTCTTTAATTTGACTAGGACCAACCCAGTTGGGCCGAGAGCCTGCTGCTGGTCGTCGCATTTGTATTTTGGTTTCTACTACAGAGTTTGCCGCATATATGAAGTTTTTATTCAGAATAGCGACTGAAATCAGTTAGCGGTTTACTAAGTAAAGCTGGATAATGTTCTCTGTTTGATGATTTGATTCATTAAAGTGCCTGATTCAATTAACCACATGATGCAATTGACCAGTGTTCACTGTTGTGTTTTTACCATTAACATAATGGTTTTATTTAGAAAGCTCCTTGTAGTTTGTTTCTTTAACTGTTTTTTATAAGCTAAAAGATATCTGCAATTTCACAATTCACTTCCTGGATTTAAATAACCCCTTCTAATGTATGTTTATTACAACACATATTTATTTCTAACTTGCAATGAATTGTTGGGCAAAGTTTCATCGTTATGGATTCCTAATAATTCAAAGGCAGTTAAATTGAGTTACTATTTACAGCAATGCATTATCACTGTAAGTAGTTCTGGTTCAAGTGGATAAAAAGTGTCGAAAAATCTCAAAACACTAGGTGCATGATTTTTTTCTTATTAACTTATAAAGAGTCTGCCTCTGAGGTAGACTCACCATGGTAGGGCTACGACATCCATGTCCATGTTTTTGTAAGAGCATTGATGTTTTACGGTCGATGTTTTTCTAACATCAATGTATTGGTAAAAAGCAGTGTTTGATGTTGTTTTCGTTATGGATGTTTTATATTTCAGCTAAGAAAGCCAAAGAAAAACAACTTATTAAAAAGTTTTCATCATGAATCAGAAGTTGCAATATTAATCTCATTAAAAAAAAAAGTTCTATGATTATTATGGCTTTTTTGCTCTGGATGTTTCTGAAACATCTCTAATTTGCTCTTGGAATTTTTATTTTGATGATCGTTGTTTCGCATTCAATGTTTTTTTTTCTTCTTTTGATGTACTGTTTACGTTTCAGCAAAAAACAATAAAAATTATGCAGCAAAAAAGATTCATCTTTCTTCAACCACTAGTTGCAATGTCTACCAAATTGAAAAAAAAACAGGGTTTTTTTTATTCCATATTAACTAAGGATGATTTACTGTCAATGATTCTTAAACATCGTTGTTTTGCATTTGATATTTTCTTTGATGATGTTTTACATTTCTGCAAAATAAAAAGAAAATTATAAAAATGTGCGACAAAAAAAAAAAAAGTTATAAGGTTATTCAACAGTTGCAGTATATGTCTCACTGAAAAATTAATTGACATGGATTTCTTACGGTTGATGTTTTTCCAGGAGACAAAATATATCTTATTGAGGGATATAAAGAGGCACTTGTAATGGGAGAGTAACTGAATAACTGTACATTCAAATGTGTAAGCAGTAAAAAACAAGATTGATGTTTTGAAACATCAATGTTTTTTGGTGGATGTATAAATAGCATCAATGTCCTTATTTTCCAACATCGATGTCTTGAAACATCGATGTTTTGCCTTTGATGTCGCACCTCTACACCATGGCCAAAATCTACATCTGTATTCTTTGTATCAACAGTTAAGTTTCTAGCCATGGTTTTGCTGGGAAGCATACCACATGCAAACACAAACATCTCATTTTATTACATATATAAAGGTTTTGGGTTTACACCTATTCGATAATTTTTTAAAAAATGTAACCTCCTGGCCGTTCTCTCCCCCCGCCCCTCCTAAAATCTACCTGTTTTTTTTTTTAGATGCTATTTCATCTTTGCTTTTAAGAAGTAAAGGTTTGCTACTATGCTCAAACAATTGGGAGAGACTTACATTGGTTATTTGCTTTTACAACATGGGGTTTTCATAATTTATCATTGTTATTAATAAATTTTTGAATTTACAAACTTGTTCAAAGAAGTAGTCTGAAATCTATTTCTGTATCTCTATGGTTTTGTTATAATTGCTGATAAAAGGCCTTGTCAGCCTAATCAAAACCCTTTAGTTGGTCTGGTTTGTAATTGGATCAGTATTAGTTTTATAAGTTGGGAGGAGGGGATCAAACTGACAAGGGATGTTGGCTCTTGACCACCCTCAAAATTAGACTCTATATTTATAAATGTTTTAATAATATACAAATATCACAACATCAAAAGGTTTTGGAGTAATAACTCTTTTGGTGCATACACTGTTTAAAAAATAGGTAAGATCAATGAAACATAAAAACAGTGGAAAGTTTCCTTGCCAAAATCCCTACAGCAGATTTTTTTAGCAGTCTGACACAAATTAAAAATAAAAAAAAGTCTACATGATAAACCCACATTAAATTAATTGGTAAATCTAAATTAATACCTCTAAATACTTTTTAATAAAGATACTAACGAGTACATGGTTTCTTGTATATTAGGTAATATGTTTCAAAAAACATGGTGGTCGATACCAAGCTTTATTAAGTGTAATTTGAGATTTTTGTGATTTAAAAAGTTTTATTTATTTTATTTCCCAACTTAGAAATAGTCTGGGGACTTTTCTAAAAATCTGGAACGCATGGCGAAACGTCTGTTTGTTTTTGCTACTGGGGCCAAACAATAATTAAGGGAATATTACACGAGTACAAGCACCTTCCTCTCTGCTTTCATTATACAATAATACAAACGTTACTTGATCTCTGTAAATTTTTGTGAAATAAAATATAAATGTATTTTTAAAATGAATTATGTATCTTTTTTTGGGAAGCTAAATATAGGAGTTTTTAAAAAGTAATGCAGATTAAACTTGAAAATGTAGATTTGTTTTAGTGGCAGTTTTAATTTAAGGGAAGTATAAATGATGTTAATTAAGCCATTTACATTTGAAATATTAATAAAGAACCCTGGAATTGTTGCTGATGGATATAAAAATATCAAAAACTTCTGATACAAGAGATGGCAAGGGGGAACGTTAATTATGCTATATAGTAGTCTCAAAACTCCGATGTAATTCGGACTCACTTTATCTCAGATTATTAGGAAAATTCTTAATCATTGAAAGTTTATTTTTCAGGCAACTTAAGGATAAGTCCTTTTTACTTCCTAATACAACGAAAAGGAAGCATTGCCTTCACAAAAAATTTATCATTCAAAATTCACCTATAAATTTTAATTTAATCACCCCAAAAGGAATTTTAACTTACTTTTTTTATGATGTCTGTATGCATGTAAGCTAACCAAAAATGCACTCGAGGACAACCCCATGACTGTCCCTGTGTCCAGCGAGTCTAAATGCATGCAGTATTTGAAAAAACCAGTCATTAGTCGAAATTTGCGGCAAAAAATTTTGCTTTTACACCTGGATTTCAAACCCTACTGTGCCAAACTTGATGCCTAAAGTTTTGGATGATAATGAAGATTTTCTTTCTGAATTCATTGTTATTGAGAAACCTGATTGACCATATGGATAAATTTTTTTAAGTAATTTTCAAATACAATCAATTTTGTTTTTTAAAAATCATTTTCTTTCGCTTATATTACAAACATGCTATCAGCAGTCTGTAGCATATCAGCAGCATGTTCAAAGCATATGTATTGTGATAGATTTGTTCAATTCATTAAGAATGGCACCTGGGTTGCTTGTTTCAACCCGAGAAACTTAGACTAGGTGCTATAATGACATAAGAATGTTAGCTGTTAATGGTTGAAATTTCGTGCATGCAACCTTACAACTTGAACAGTCTCAAGTTGCACACTTTCCTTTTTGATTGCAATTTTATGTTTTATATAATGGCTTTTTACTTACTCTTTGTGGAAAATAATGTTAGTTTCAAAGACATTTTTGTGTAAAATTAAACCAAAGCAATGCCTGGTGTTGTCGACACCACCTCTCAATGTCTTTTGTTACTTAATTGTCTGAAATGAAGGAAATTTTGCTATAGGGATTGACTTTAATTCTAAACTTTTAATGCAAATCATATTTATAGCCATAAAAGATGTACATTAAAACATCATTATCGCACCTCAGACTAAAAACTAACTTTTTAAATTTTTATTAAAAATATTTATTTTCTAACATTTTTCTAAACTAAAGATTTACCCTGATAAAATTTTTGCTAATGTTTCAATTTATGTGAATTAATTACCGATAAATAGGTTAAAAGTTTTGAATAGGTGAGAAGAAATGATGAATATGCAAATCCTTTTTCATAGAAAAATATAAAATGCTTAAAAGTAATGATAAAAATAAAATTTTTTGATGTCCAATTCTAGAATATAATAAATTATAATGAGGAACCTGCTGTGAACTACTTGTACTCAGGTTTCGAAACACAAAAAAATCAGAATATTTTGCAATTTGCTGGTATGAAATTCTCTATTAAAAATAGTTGTTTGCAGTTAATTTTAAACACACACACACAAAAAAAAAACACACTTTCGGAAGAAGAATTTTGTGAAAGGTTGGTTAAAAAAAGATTGAGTCTGTTTCTACCATAAAATACAGTGAAATTCTATTGCAACAAACTTCAATGAACTGCAATTTCTGTTTATTTTAACTGTAACAGTAATTTTGTTGTGGATAGATTCAAGCAATGTAATTGAAAGAAACTGAAATTTTATTTTGTTGAAACGAATATTTATTTGTGTCAGTATTATTTAGGATTTCATTGAATGCTGTAAAAAGGTATAATTATAAGTAAAATAATTTGAGAAGTTTTCACTAACCGATCCAAATTTTTTAAACGTTCCCCTGGATCTGCATTCATTTGTATTTCATCAATGAGATAAACATTTTCTTTATTTTAACAGTCATTTCAAACAACTGAATATTATTAAGGGTTAGTTTGTTATATTATTTCTAATCAATTTAAGTTGTTGAGTGAAATTGGTGTTTTCAATTTAAGTTCATGCTTATGTTTTAGTGACCGTTTGAAGTAGTTGCCTAGTTATCATTTAAGCGAGAATGTCAACTGGTTCTCTGTGGTTTAAAGCAGGAAAAAGTCTGAGATCTGTGCGAAATATAATGGTATTTAATAACTTAGTTGTGTTTTATGCATTTTGCCAAGTTCAACCTTCTGAAATAATTTTAATAGATGCTTTGAATTTCTTTCAAAATCATAAATAATATATTTAATATATGGTTCAAAATTAACAGTGGTCTGTTGGTCCAGGACTATAAAAATACCAATCAAGCAAGCAGAATATAAAATGTTGTGCTCCGTTGAACCAGTGATATAATAAAATTTCCTTTGTTGTATTCCTATGTTCCTTTGAAATTTTAGACATCATAAATATTACAGAGAGAAAGTTTGCTCCTTTATTTACATTGTCGAAGTCTACTTTCTAAAAGATAAGTTGCAAACTTTCTATAGTTTGTTATAGGGCAGGAAAAAAATATTGAAAATAGGGGAGTCATAAGCCTGGTGAAGAGGGCATGATTGAATCATTTCATAGGGGTGAAAAAATGATCAAAGAAAATATTCCGTTAGTTTTGACCAATACTACTAGTTGCATGTGCATGAAAAAAAAAAAAAACATATCTTTAAAATTCATAGGTAAGAAATCTTTAAAGACGACGCAGCTATTACCAGGGGGCAGCTGGCCCTTCCCTTCCAAAAGTAAAGGGATCCTGCCCCCTCAGTTTTCATACGTAAAAAGTAATGATCGAGTGAAAAATGATTTTTTACTCAGTGGACTAATTTATTTCACTAAAATAAAAGCTGAAAATTCCAAAAATTGTCTTTTTTCATCCCCCTTCTCCCCCCCAGGAATGGAACTTTGAATCGGAAGTGGAAAGTCTATGCTAGCCAGACTGGCTAATTTTTGAGGCCATATTCTGCAATTTGACAGGCCACTTAATGTGACAATAATTTGAAAATCCAATAATGTAGGTAAATTTTACATAATAACAATAAAAGGACTTCAGAGGTGTGACCCCAACTTTCCATTGATCTCCCACTTTTTTGGAACAATGTAATAACAATCTCAGATATATGTTGTTTTAGAATTTTCAGAAAAAGGCAGAAGAAAAAGAAAAAAAAAAACAGTAGCATACAGAGTGTCAGTGATTTAAATCGTGATTTAATCAATTGATTTTTTTTTTAAATCATTGATTTAAATCACTTTTTACTTTAATCTACATATAAATGAATTTTACATATAAATTTTTCATTGTACTTCTCATTTTATTAAAATTTCATTGTAATGCTGCATAATATCTTCATTTTCTTAAATTTGTCTGTATAGTATTTCATAATTTTGTTTATTAAAAGCGATTGAAATCATACGTATTTGCATTGAATCCAGTTTTACATCATAGTTTTTGGGTGAAGCTTTGCTTCAAAGGTGATTTTTTTTTTAATTTAAAGGTAAGTCGTTCATAAATGTAAATTAATTAATAACTGAAGTTCCTAATATTTTTGTAAAAAAATCAAAAAAATCCGGTTTAAATCAAAAAAATCTGATTTAAATAAAAAAAATCCTATTTTTTTATTAAAAAAAAAATCATTGATTTTTTGACCCTGATAGTATATGTCCTGAATATGTAAATTTAATTATTATTGCTGAAAGGCTTCTTACAAGACATGTCATAGTGAAAGAGAACAAACTGAGTGCTTGTATGAGTACTTAGTATCAAAAAAAAAGAGAAAGAAAGAAAGAAAACCTGTTACAGTGTACGTACTGTGTTTTATTTTGCTAAATTTCTCCGTAATTTTCTTTGATTTTTATTGCGATACAAAATGTTAACAGTTCAAAAATAGTTGGTGTGTTTTAGTATTTAAAACCAAGCTTTGAATATTTATATTTTGAATTTATTAAAATAAAACTGCTCACATTTTGACATAATAAATTTTTACTCCACTTTCATAATGGCTGTGTGTTTTTTTTTTATTTATTTAAATGATAGTAATTACATATGAGGAGACTGTTTTTTACTTGTTCAAAAAAATTATTTGCACTAAATTTCGATCCTAAGCTCAGTGAGAGAGAGGGAAAAAAAAAGTTTGCGTGAAAAACCGATTTTAGCATATGGGAAAATAGGCTCATTTACTTCTTGGATCATGAATGCCGAAATTGAGAAATTCTTCAGATCTTAATACAAAAATAGAAACTTGTTTAAAATCAAATATTAATTATGAATGTAGAGAATAACTGTTATTTGATATAGTGGGTGGAAAGAGCAAAGTGAAACATTAAGTGCAGTCATCTCATCGTGGTGTGTTTCGAGTTATTAATATTACAAAATATAACTGCTTTACTAGCAAAGAGATGCAGAAAACACATTTATGATGATAAAATGTAAAAGCGGACTAAAAAAGAATTACTGTAATGTATAGAAAATGCTCAAAAAACCAAAATTTTGTTTTCACGAAATTTTATAACTTATGTGCGAAATAAAAACTGTAAGGAAATGTAAATAATTTGAAAAATACAAACAAAAATAGTTAATAAAAAGAGTACTAACAAAAATGATAAATATTTGTACATTAATTTTTAAATTTTGAAGTTTGACCAGGGTTGGCAAGTTTTTGACAGTCGGAGGTTTTATCCGGTTTTAACCGTGGTTTTTACCGTCATGTCAAAAACCCCTTTTTGACATGGTTTTTGACATAATTGTCAAAAACCTAAATTTCTGTCCAAAACATGTTTAAATTTGATATTGACAATCAAAATACATTTTCAAATGAATTTTACAATTTCTGATTTCAGACACTGAAGTAAACTTTTGGAATTTTAGATTATTAAAATAAAGTATAATAAGCAATCCTAAATAAGCTTATTTTCCAGTACAGAATATTTATAGAAATTCTCAGATAAAGTTGATTACAAAAGTAACAACAATAACTAATAAGTAAATAAATAAAATAGTTGAATCAAAAATATTTAGCAGATTTGTACACTGAGTACTAATTAATTTAGTTTTGCTTTTACTCAAAAGAAAAAAAAATCACTTTAAATTTTGATGTAAAGATTTTTAGATTGATAAAATAGCTAATTAATAGTTATTAAAACATTTAAACAAAACTACTTTAAAAACTGGATTTAACTTTGAATACTTTTAATTTTTTTCATGACATAACAAGTTAATTTAAAAGAATGACGATTTTCATTAAATTTATTAATTTAACCTTTAGGAGCACACATGCTGTACCTTAAGTCGTTTTTTTTAGAGGACGGGGTTGAGATTTTCACTCGAACCCTTTGGAGCTGGGGATTTTTTCAAGGTTTTATACGTCTAGTACGACAGTTTATATCTTCTCTTTTCAGTGGAAAAGAAATCTGTGGTTCAACTGTCGTACTACCTGGGTCGAAAGAAAAATTTCTAAAAAACAGCCCGGATCCAAAAGGCTAATTTTTATTAAATTTGACTGATATGATAACTAATTGATAGTTTTTAAACATTTAAACAAAACTTCTTTAAAAACTGGATTTAAGTTTTAATATTTGTAACTTTTTTTACGGCATAACAAGTTAATTTAAAAGAATGGGAATTAATTTTCATTAAATTTATTAATTTTCATTAAATTTATTAATTTAATTTTTATTAAACTTGATTGACAAGACAACTAATTGATAGTTTTTAAAACATTTAAACAAAACTACTCTAAAATTTGGATTTAAGTTTTAATATTTGTGACTTTTTTTCACTCCATAACAAGTTCATTTAAAAGAATGTGAATTAATTTTCATTAAATTTATTAATTTAATTTTTATTAAACTTAATTGATAAGATAACTAATTGATAGTTTGATAAACATTTAAACAAAACTACTTTAAAAGCTGGATTTAAGTTTTAATATTGAACTTTTTTCATGGCAAAACAAGTTTAAAAGAATGAGAAATAATTTTCATTAAATTTATTAATTTAATGTTTATTAAACTTGATTGATAAGTTGTGAAAATTTGTATTTAATATTTTTCAGGATGAGAAACCTTATATGTTTATAAAAAATCTCAATAACCACTGTATTTGAGTTTTAAACAGGTTTTCGACAGGTTTTTGACGTTTTCGGCAGGTTTTCGACGTTTTTGACAGGTTTTTGACATGTCATGTCAAAAACTGGTTTTTGACGTCAAAAACCCAACTCTGAGTTTGACTTTTTCTATTTTCTTTCCAGACTTTGAAGTTGATGCGCAATCTAAGGCATAAATATTTGTTTTTTAAATATTTTCCCCACGTTTGGGATACCAATAAGCAATCTTTTTTTGCTATTGAAAGTCGCTTATCAAAAATATCCATTTTTCAGCTTACCATGCAGGCCTAGTTCAAGAAATCCCTATTTATATTTTAAATATCCGTTTTACTCTTAATTTCGTTTTTCATTAAATATATTGATTCAAAATTTTGCATAAGGTTCCCAAATTTTCAGCTTTCAATGTATGTTAGTAGAGCTATGGTATCACGTGTTCGCTGAGAAACCAAAACTAAAAAAAGTTGGTGTTAATTTGAGATTTTATGTCAAAAAGCTTTGCTTTCGGGGTTAAATATGAAAACTTAAAACTTTTTCTTCTTTTCAAGTTTTTAAACATCAAAAAGTTTTTGCTCCTTTTTTTTTCCACTACAAAACTTTTTCTGTGCTCCAAACACTGAGGCAAGTATTTGTCTAAGCGTGACCCCTGTATTTTAAAATAATGTTTTTAAAATATTGATTTTTAGCCATATATTTACTGAGGGACTTGTTCTAATAGCAGAAATATTGATTACTGTTATGCCTAGAACACACTGTTGTAAGGTAATTGTCAAATCAACTACTCAGATTACTAGAAATCATTCGGTAGTCGATCGACTGATCAAGAGTAATTTGTTCTGTCTAATCCTTTTAATTCGATGTTTCTAAAATTTAGACAGTGGAAGTTTTTTATTATTATTTTATTTATTGGAATAATATTCATTTTCGGCAAAAAAAAAAAAAAATCGAAAAAGGGCCCTTTTGATGCAAAAATTGAAAAAAGAAAAATTAGTCTATTAAATGTGCTTATCTACTAATACTAGTATTGTAGTTTCGGAAAGTTATTTTTCTTAATGTGTAGATAAAGTTAATATAGTATAATTGATGTTGTTTAAGTGTATATATTTAATTTTTGCAGGAAAGGGTCATGGCAAAACCAAGCCCAAAAGTGTTTGTTGTAGGAGTGGGGATGACCAAATTTGTCAAGCCAGGTACTGGAGATGACTATCCAGAAATGGCTAAAGAAGCTGTGACTAAAGCTCTTAATGATGCCAAAATAAATTACGATAAAGTTCAACAAGCATGTGTTGGATATGTGTATGGTGATTCTACTTGTGGACAAAGAGCTTTATATGAAGTTGGGATGTCTGGTATTCCTATTTATAACGTTAACAATAATTGTTCTACCGGATCTACAGCATTATACATGGCCAAACAATTAATTGAAGGTGGTGTTTGTGATTGTGTTCTTGCTTTAGGATTTGAGAAGATGGCTAGAGGATCTTTAACATCTAAGTTTGATGATCGTACCAATCCAATGGATAAGCATGTTTTAGTTCTGTCAAATCGTCATGGCTTTGCAGCTGCTCCAGTTGCTGCTCAGTTTTTCGGTAGTGCTGGAAGGGAACACATGGAGAAGTATGGAACGAAACCTGAGCATTTTGCGAAAATTGCTGTGAAGAATCACAAGCATTCAATCAAAAACCCATATTCTCAGTTCCGGGATGAATACACGCTGGAACAAATCATGAAATCTCCTGTTGTTTATGAGCCTTTGACAAAATTGCAGTGTTGTCCCACTTCTGATGGTGCAGCAGCAGCAATATTAGTGAGTGAGGCTTTTGTTAAAGCTCATGGTTTAGAAGGAAAAGCTGTGGAAATACTTGGCATGGAAATGGCAACTGACTTGCCTAGTACTTTCAAAGAAAATAGTTGTATCAAAATGATTGGGTTTGACATGACAAAAACCGCTGCTGGTAAATTGTTCCAGAAGACAGGAATTCGACCATCCGATGTAAACGTTGTTGAATTGCATGATTGTTTCTCTACTAATGAACTTATAACATATGAAGCTTTAGGTCTGTGTGGAAATGGGGAAGGAGCTAAATTGGTGGAATCTGGTAACAATACCTATGGTGGAAAATATGTTGTCAATCCTAGTGGAGGACTGATATCGAAAGGGCATCCGTTAGGTGCTACTGGAATTGCACAGTGTGCAGAATTATGTTGGCAACTTCGTAACGAAGCAGGCGATCGACAGGTTCAAAACTGTCGCTTGGCCTTGCAGCATAATATTGGTCTTGGTGGAGCAGTTGTAGTTGCCCTATATAAGCTTGGTTATCCTGATAAGGCACCAAAAGTAGCGACTACCAGTAGCGAATTTGGAGGCTTGGAACCACCGAAAGATATATTCAAATTGAAATCTGCAGAATTTTTTACAAGAGCTATCCCTCTCTTAAAAGTTGCTGAAGATTCTATTGATAAAAAAATCAAAGGTTCTTTGAAGCTTAAAGTTCAAGATAATAATTCGGATTACGTTGCATCGGGTATTATCAAAATTGACAAAGGAAAAATTGATATTAGTTTTGATTCTAATGAGGCAGCAGACTGCACAATAAGCCTTTCTGATAGTGTCCTTTATGATGTATTACGCAAAAAAACCACTCTCGAGAAAGAATTTTTTGCTGGAAAGTTGAAATTGCAAGGGAATGTAGGCTTCGTTACTAGATTAATGACCATGAAAAATATTCTTTTTTCAAAGCTTTAATGCTTAACAGTTGTTCCTTTTAATAAACTTGCATTTCATCGATGATTAATAATTCATTTTTATAGAGTGTTTTAAATAATTCAGAGTTAAGTAATAAACATGTTGCTTGATTTTGTTATTCAATTTCATAGTTCAAATTTTATGTGTGCCATAAAATTTTTTTGAGTTGATATGTATACTTTTTCTACTTGTTCAGCTAACCAAACCGACACCAGAGAATTGCTGTATCAAAAATTGTATGTTATTATTTTGAGTATATATTATTTATTCTGTCTAGTCAATAGAATGTTGACTCTTTTTGCCTATTTTGCCATAAAATTTATCGAAGTCCGTATATATACCTTCGACTTTAAAAATGAACTAATGTTTTTAAATCTTGATTTGTTTTGTGTAGTAAAATGTTTGAAACTTGTAAACAAAATTTCCCAAATTTTGCTGTAGTTTTACTGATTTATCAGGATTTATGCGCATTTTAAATCTAAATAGTATTTTATTTTTAATTTTTGTGCAAAAATTTGTTTCTGTATTTTATAATTGTGAGATTTTAAATGTAAGAAAAAACGTGCCTTATGTCCATCTGTAATTATTTTTTATTTAATAATGATCTCTGCTACATCAAAACTAGCTATAATTTCGTTATTTTTACTATTTAATGATTCAAAACTAGTCATCATGCACTTCATTTTACCAAAGACTGTTGAACTGTTTCGATAATTGTTTTTTAAATTGTTTGATTAACAATCAAGTACATTTTGTTAATTATAAAATTTTGTGATATAGTCATTTCATTTTAAATGTAAAAATCTATTCATATTAAACGTTTTAGAGATGTTCTATTTTCGTTCTAAAAGATGTATAGGTATTGTCTTTCTTGTACTAATCAATGCATGTTCTTTGTGAAATTATAATTATTGCAAAAGTCCTTAATGCTTTATTCATATACCTCAAAAGCAGAGATTGTTTATATTTACAAATTGTAGCACCAAAATAAAAACATATTTTCTTTGTTACTTGGATTTGTGTTTCATATTTTAGTTAAAATGGACTCCCCTTTTTATAAAAATTTCTGCATTAGAAATTTAAAGGTATTAATTCGGATCTATTAATTATTACTGGGCAGAAGTAAAATCTTCCTAAGTGTACCTATTCTTCGTTCACGGGAAAAATAGACAAGATATAAACAAAAAATTGCGCCATTTAGCGGCGTCAATCATGTGTTTCTCTGGGACAAGAACAATTAGGAATCCTATTGATAAACTTTTTTTTTTCTTTGTTGTTACAGAGAAAATCGTTAAAAGTAGCATTAACGGCAAACCCTTTGGCGGTTTACTTTCGGCCTGTCTTTTCCGTGAACAGAGTGAAGTGCAACCTTTGAAAATTAAACAAAATTTTGAAGTGGAGCAGCATTGAGAGCAAAAAAATACAAACTCTGTTCTTAAAAAAGCTCTGTTTGGAATGCCGAAATAATGAGAACAGAAATGAGTTCAGAACACCCCAAAATATTCTTAATACAGATTGGTTGCATCCTATATGGCATTTTCGTTAAAATTTTTCAAAGGTAGCCTCATTTCAAACAAGTTACTTCTTACTTAAAAGCTCGTGGTTCTTTAAGTAATTAAAACTAATATCAAGTTGATTTCAAAAAAAAGTAGGAACCTTTTTTAGCCAATTTCCCGTTAAAAATAAAGGAAAGACGAAAAAAGTACTAAACGTGGCTTAATGCATCTAAAAAATATTTCCAAGTCCAAAAAGAAATAAAAAAAAATAAATATTGAAAAATTAAAAATTGGAAAGAGTAGGGTATTGAGATGGGGAAATTTGTGCGTCTGTCTGTTCTTCCCCCCCTAATAACTTTTGAATGAATATTCCGATTTGAACAAACTTTTTTTTGTTGGAAAGATCTCGGCGAGTACAGATCAGTCCCATATTTGATTTTTCGATTTGAACAATTTTTGGTTCAACTTTGAACCGTTCAAACAACCTGTCCCGCGATGCTAACTTTTTAGTGAACTGTCCGATTTGAACAAACTTTTTTTTGTTCGAAAGATCTTATTAAGAATACTTCATTCCCGTATTTACATTTCCGATTTGAACAATTTTTCGTTCAACATTGAACCGTTCAAACAAACAGACACCCCTAATAACTTTTGAGTGAACAGTCCGATTTAAACGAACTTTTTTTTGGTTCGAAGGATCTCGGCAAGAATACTTCATTACCGAAGTTCATTTTTCAATTTGAACATTTTTTTCGTTCAACATTGAACCGTTCAAGCAACCTTTCCCCACCTAATAACTTTTAAGTGAACCGTCCGAATTGAATAAACTTTTTTTTGTTCGAAAAGTCTCGGAGAGGCTCATTCCCATATTTTGCTGTTTGATTTGAACCATTTTTGATTCAATATTGAACCGTTCAGAAAATACCTTAACATTAGAGCCTACGGAGAAATTTAAGTTGAATGTTGATCCTGAGCTTAAAGGCGGATTTCCTTCAAACTAACTTTGTAAGAAAATGGTTTTGATAAATAATGTATGTAAAGTACTTTTCTGAATCATTTTCTGTGAGGAGGACTCTGATTCCGATTACAGCAAACATGGCGGAAATGCAGGCTCAAAAAAAAAAAAAAAAAGACTGACTGTGCAGCCGATTTTTTGTTTATTTATTCATTTGTTTCATTTCATTTATTATTATTATTACACTGCTCGACATTGAAAATGCAACACCAAGAAGGAGTGGTCAGAAATTCATGCAAATTTTACCGTAGACGCACGTCACTGAGTTATGCAAATGATATATGAAATGCGCAGCTCTCCGACGCACGTGAAGTAAGATATAAGAGAATGAAGTTGAAAAGTGGGCTATGTTCATGTTGGTTTTTCTGCCAGACTAATTATCGGAGAAATTTGGTTTTTATCTCGAAGGATACGTGTGATAGGAGGAAATGCCACGCCGTCCTCAACGAAGACACTTCCAGCATATAGAGATAGACGACTTTACAAGGGGTATGGTGATCGGACTGAGAAGAGGAGGTTGGTCCATACGTCAAATTGCAGCAGATACCCACATGGATGCAAGCACTGTGCATCGGCTGTGTCGGAGATGGTTGGAAAGAGGAAATGTAGCCACATTGAGGGGTGCAGGTGCAGCCAGAGTGACGTCAGACCGCTTGGATCGACGGATTCACCGACAAGCTGTGGCGGACCCGCAAGTCACTTATACGTCGATTCTGCAGCACGTGCAAGGTACCCTGGATGTTCCTGTGTCGACCAGAATCATTTCCCGTCGACTGGTTGCACGTGGCCTGCAATCACGGCGCCCGCTAAGAAGACTGCCATTGACCTCACAGCACAGACTCCAACGTTTGGAATGGTGCCGGACCAGAGCGACGTGGATGGCAGAATGGCAAACCGTAGTGTTCTCAGATGAATCCCGCTTCTGTTTGTCCAGCGATAGTCATCGCATACGTGTGTGGCGTCGACGTGGAGAAAGATCGAATCCGACAGTAACCGTGGAACTCCCCACAGCGCGACAATGTGGCATAATGGTTTGGGGCGCTATTGCATACAATTCCGTATCGCCTCTAGTTCGTATTCGGGGCACTATGACGGCCCAACGATATGTAGATAATGTACTGCGGCCGGTGGCAATCCCCTGCCTTCAGGGTCTGCCAAATGCAATTTTTCAACAGGATAACGCCTGGCCTCACAGTGCTCGAATCAGCCAACATGCTCTACGAGGTGTACAGATGCTTTCCTGGCCACCATACTCTCCTGACTTGTCACCAATCGAACATGTGTGGGACGTGATTGGACGCCGTTTGCAGAACCTGTCACTGCCTCGTTCAGAGGACGAACTGTGGGAAATAGTTGAAAGGGAATGGAGTGCCATCCCTCAGGGCACCATCCGCAGGCTTATTGACTCCATGCCTAGACGTGTTTCTTCGTGCATCGCTGTCCGCGGTGGTCCTACTTCTTACTGAGCCGACGCCGTCCTCGCTCTAAATTTTGCTTATTTATTTTGAAATAAATATCACTTATTGTTCCATGCTGTCTCTGTCTTCTTACCTAATTTCATCAATTTCTGACCACTCCTTCTTGGTGTTGCATTTTCAATGTCGAGCAGTGTATTTTTTTGGCAGACGATTTTTTTTGTTACAAAAATTTTTCATTCAAGAGGGCATTTTATTTATTTATATTTAACAACTGACAACGGATTAAAAATGAAATTCGAGACATTTTATTCACGGACGAGTTTTTTTTTTTTTTCCTTTCTTTGATAAAATGTGTTTTGATGTTCTTTGTACTTTTAATTTTGTTTTGAAAACGATTGAGGAATGTTTCTACGGAAGAACTGTAACAGTTACATTCTTTAAAAGGTGTGACAAAACTTGATTTGTTCATTTATTTACTTTTACATGTCTATTTCATCTGATGAGAGTGGTATAGTTTGCTTCTAGAAATCAGCTATGTCTGACATAATTTTCAGTTTCAGATAATCAACAGAATAATGATCAGATGCAAGAAATGCCGATGTCGATGTACGGGAAAGTAGGCTCGTTTAGTTCTTGACAGAACTTCTTGTTTTCTTTACAAAGCATTACCCGGGACCCTCCGCACATGAGTCCGACGCCTTACCGCGTGGGCTACCACGGTCCTTAATTCCCAAGTTGAAGGTTCGAGTACAGCTGATTGAAGTGATGGCACAACAAAACTGTTCCAGAAGGTGTTTATGAATTGACACTATTTTCAAACGATATATAGAATTTGGGAGAAATATGTAGGAGCCCAAAATCTGAGCTACCTTTTTGACCGAAGGGTCAAAAAGTTTGACCCTTCAAAAGGAGGCGGTTATCAGTTCATATCGTATGTACGTTTTTCCTGTGTATTATGTTGTGTGCGATCTGTCTTGAAAGTTTTTGAATACACTGTTCAAAACGTTTCAGGATCAGGTTTTATTTTCGGATTTGACTCAATTTTGAAGTTGTCATTAGAAATAAATGAATAAGAATTGCAGTACCACCAAAAACGAAATCATTCAACTCATCGGTAAAAACTTCTTTAAAAAAAAACTCAATCAAGTATTCAAACTCAGATTTATTTTTTCATCTGATAATAAATAAGAAAATGTTTTTTTAAAGCGTTGTTTTTATATTTTGATATTTTGCAACAAACTGTACAACCTAATTCTATAACTCATAGAAAATAGCATTGATCAGCTTACTGTCCATCTTTATTTCCAGCTTTTTTATTTTATTTTTTAGTACTTAGACAAAATGTTTTCCACTTTTGAAGGCCAGTTCAAAGCGCAATCATTCTTCGTCTTTTCAGTAACAGTAGGAGGTTCATTTTCATTTTTTATTTCCCAGCAGTTTCCGCCCTTTTTAGTCAATGCCGCGTGCAGCCGCAGAAAAATATTCTCGTGATAAAATGAATCACAGTATTTATAAAAGCATTTCAACCACCAGAGCGTTGCGCTTTTGTATTGAATTGAACAGGAATTCTATGAAATGCAGTGTTATGTGATGCAACATGTTTATTTAAGAGAAATTATGCAATGGTTATGGCTTTGAATGAAGCTTCAGTGATGTTTGGGATCTTCACTATGCTTTCATTTATTATGTAACTTTAAAAAATAGAAATAGTAAAATTAAAAAGATAATAATAATAGCAATGAATTAATATTTGAGACACTGAATTATGAACGTGACCATAAAGCGAATCGTGCCTTTCCAACTGTAGAAAAAAGCAAAAATTTCAAAAAAAAAAAAATGTACAATGCAAAAGGTGGTGACACATTTTAAATTGATATTGAGATATTTTGTTTCTAATGTCCGATATAAACTCCTGAATAGCAATCAGGAGTTTATATCAGACGTGTGAAGTCATAGGAATCCTAAGGCTTCACGATGAAAAGTATGAAGTTGTTGGGGAAAATTAGGAAATTTCTAAAAATCGGACACGTAACGATTTTAATTGCAACACCTGAAAAAATCCTTAATTCAGTAAATCTGAATTTCTACTTAGTCCTTATTTTTAAAATTAAGTGAGATCATTGAAAAAAATTAATAATACTAACATAAAAGTGCAGCAAGAAGCAGACTGTAGAATAAATTTGAATATTTTCGAAGGAGGTTTGAAACCTTAAAACCTCTCCCTTGCATACGGCCCGGTTTTATGGTCATTGGAGAATGGGAAATATTTTTTAAAAACTTCTGAATAAGTATCAGCTGAATCAAATACATGGAGGTGCAAAACTTTAAAGAGCAATATCTCAGTTACCACCGAGCACGACTGCAGATACCACCTTTATGCTTAGCACGGCAGAGTGGCGCAATCAGAATATTTTCCCGGGAGAAGCTAGAAAATGTTTGATTAACTCTGATAAGTGAAGTGAGGGTCAAAATCTGTGAAATTTCAGCAGATTCCCCCTCCCCTGATTTATATAGAATTTTTATTTATACAAATCGCATGAGTAAAGTGTTCTCATGGTTTTTATCTTAATTATTAGCCGACTTTACGAAGTTTCAGAGAGGAATAAAATAGGGATCTTTCCCTTTCTTTCTATCTATCAAAATACTAAATGAACTTAAATTTGTAAATAAAATATTTTTGGAAAAAAATAGAACCGACTTCAGTTGGAAATTGCTCTAAAAAGTAAAAAATATTTTTTTTTCTTTGAACACCACCGAAACTACTTTTAAACATAAGTTTTGAAGTCGGCGCAAAAACGATAGGTAAAATGATATGAAACCATATTTTGCCAACATTTTTCAGAGAAACCATTGAAAATTAAAGCAGAAGATTTGTACCATTGCACGAATGTGTGGTAATCAATGAAATGTATGCGAATGCTCTTAAAGAACCTGGATCCATTAAAATTTATATTTATTGTTAAATTGCAGTTGCGTATGATTCTATACATTGTTTTTGCGCCGACTTCAAAACTTATGTTTAAAAGTAGTTTCGATGGTGTTCAAAGAAAAAAATTATTTTTTACTTTTTAGAGCAATTTCCAACTGAAGTCTGTTCTATTTTTTTTCCAAGAATATTTTATTTCATTCTTTTTAGTGTAAATGCACTTAAAATAATCAAAATATAATTAAAATCTCTCAATTACGCTTTTAAATAAAGTTCAGAATAAAGTTAAATTTAGTTGAATTCCATGTTTGATTTAGTTAAGCCTTCATTTAAAATTATCATTATTGTTACTGTTTTATATCAACCACGTTTTGTAACAATGGATTTCATATTTAATCATTTAGGACAAATCGCTGTCATTATTACGATTACTGTGATCCCGATTTCTATTTCGAACGATTTCTGCAGGTTCCCGTTATCAAACCCGGACCACAAGATGATGGGACCAATCGGAAATGGAACCCTTTCTAACAAAAAAAGAATTTTTGAAATCGGTCTAGACGTCTTCAAGAAATCTTATAACATACAAAAAAAAAAAATTCTCCGACGAATTGTATAACTTCCTCCTTTGTTGAAGTCGGTCATTCATAAAAGACACAGACACAGCAACATAACATGCTCAATTTTAGAAGAAAAAAAACTAATAAAGAAAACTGCAACCAATTTAAAAAAGAAGTTGTCTCCTCAGTGGTGGACAAGTTCCTTGGGAAAAGATTTTTGCAGCAGCCGTATGTTAAAAGAAGTAATTTTCAACTACTTTGTAAAATTTTCAAAATTAAAATCCAAAAACGTTATTCAGGCCTTCTTTTTGTCTGGTTGAGGAATTCACAGCCCTTTCTGAATTCCTTCTGATATATGGGAGGGATTTAAACCCCTTAGCCCCCTCTGTACGTACGCCACTGTCATACAGTCTCGGGGAGAGAGGAGCAAAAAGCGAAGACTCATTAATGTTTATTGTTTAAACGTAATTTGCCACGTATCCGCTTAAGATGAATATTTCCAGTTTCCGCTAGATAAAGAAAAGATTAACTTGTGGCACTGTTCCAAAAGTTACGGACCAAAGATTTTTCATTAAACTCAGCTGAGAGGGAGTGTTTCCTGCAGCACTAATTGGTTTTTACTTAAGAGAAGTTGAAGAGAACCCAGTTATTTTTTGGCTTCCAACTTCAACAATTTGCGACAATTTTATTATTCACTTCTCTCAAATTTTAGAATTTCGTAAAATTTGATTTTGTTCAAATTATTTAATTTTTCCTTGTTAAGATAAGGTGGTCATCCCTCCCCCCCCCCTCCCACACAAACTGATCACTGCAACGAAAAATTGTTCAATATTCAAGTACAGTGTGCGGCCGAGAAACTTGCTGATTTGAAAAGTCAGTAAAAGAAAAAGTACTTCATTTTTCAGTTTATATCTTTTTATAAGATATTGTACCCATTCTGAATTTTTATTTTAACTAGATTTAAAAATTACATCAGGAAAATAGTGCCCCCACTGATCTACCCTAAAAATGCACTGATCTACATAAGATTTAAAGTTTTTTTCCACTCTTTCGAGCATATCAACTGGAATGTTGGCGATAGCAAGTCGGATGTTGTTCTTCAGGTGTTGCAGGGTCCGTAGCTTGTCGTTGTAAATGATCGATTTGAGACACCCCCATAAAAAATAGTCGCAGGGTGTCAAATCGGGGGAGTGCGCCGGCCACGGTACGTCACCTCTCAAGGAG
Source organism: Uloborus plumipes (assembly GCA_038373865.1). NCBI lineage: Eukaryota > Metazoa > Arthropoda > Arachnida > Araneae > Uloboridae > Uloborus > Uloborus plumipes. The sequence continues at coordinate 93,448 of JAXGGA010001271.1, forward strand.
ACGTTATCACTCAACTGTTGAATACCAGCAAGTTTGTAGGGATGAAGCTGGAGTTCGTTGTGAAGAATTCGTCTCAGGGTGCAATTAGAAATCCCCAGAGCAGCAGCATGTTTACGCGCTGAACGCCTGGGACAGCGCAAAAACCACCCCCTCACTTTCTCGACGTTTTCAGGAGTTTTGAAAATCCGTTGACGTCCTGGACCTTTTTTTTTTCCACACCCCCACTTTCCCTGGATGTTTTCACCAGGGTTGCCAGATTTAAGAACAGTAAATACGGGACAGACTTCTAAGGGTGAAGGTTCGTGATATTTTCAGGCCCGTCCTTTCGAAATTTCCCAGTCAGGGGTGGGGGGGGGGGGCAAAGGTGTCCACTCAATGTAAATTGTACCATAAAACATAAAAAAACACTTCCACTCACATGTAAACACATAGATTTCCCATATACAGGGGATGGCAATTTGCCATCCCCTTAAATGACAGGCACGGATATTTTTGTGGTTGAGGGCAATTACTGGTTATGGTGTATTTTTTTTTTAAAGCGGCGATCAACAAACATGTTTAATAGCTTCGGAAGATTCCTATCTATTTGTATGATTATGGGTGAACACATTTTTGGAAGAGCTCTATCTCGAAGAATCGAGCAAGTAATAAAACGAGGTACAGAAAACGATCTTAATAAGAACAGGTGCTAATTAGTTTTTTTACTTCCGTTCACTATAAGAGAAACCGTGCAATTGAACAATTTTCTTGTGAAATGGGGGGGGGGGGGCTACTTTATCTGTAACAGTAATACAAAGAATCGTGGAGCAAAATTTGTTTCATACTGCCACACCAGCTAATGAGCTAATGGAGAAATGTGAACAAGTAAAATAATTGTACTGTGCGATTAATAAATATTTGTGCTTTTACAATAGATCAAACTAAGAATTAAACCTCACAGTTTAAAAAAGCTTAAAGACCTTAAGAAAAACAAACTAAAATTTAAACTCTTAATGATTATTACAATTAATATTGATCAATATTGTGTCTTCAAAAATCATATTTGATATTTGATTTTAGTTCTGCAATAATTCTTTTAAAATTTTACTGTGTCTTCTAATTGTTATGAAATTCATTGCAACTTACATTTAATGAATTAATAGCCACAACAAGTTCTGCTTTTATTAACTGAACAGAACATATGTTTCGTACGTGAGTCTACTTCAAATTCTTATCTGAAAATATTCGTTTAACAAATGAATGAGATGGTCAAATGCTAGACAAAAAGAAGCAACTTTAAACAAATTTGGTAACTCGAGGCTTTTCTGAAACACAGGCCTATCATTTCGAATTTTTCCGGTGGTGAGGGGGGATATATATTCAATGACTAGAATACGGGACTTTAGCCGTCCCGTATGGAAGCTCCCCGGGACGCGGGACAATTTTTCAAAATACGGGACTGTCCCTTGAAATCCGGGACGTCCGGCAACCCTGGTTTTCACCCACAAAACAGTCGATTCCCGGCCAGAAATGGGATCCTCGGGATGAATTCTGAACCGAGTTCGGAAGGCACGTTGAGTGGCGACCACCGAAAGATTATTTGAAAAGTAAGTTTTTCGGCGGCGAACGGTCGTTGCTCCTTTGTCCAACGCATGTTTACGCCTAAATTGTAAGATAACAAAACTTCAGGACTCCCTCTTTAAAATGAAACTCTCCACTCTCCCCACTCTTTTCTGACCACTTATTGCAAATTAGCATCCAATTAAAATCAGCAAGTTTCTCTGCCGCACCCTGTATTAACGATTTCTTGCAGGAAAGTATTACTTCACATTGTACACGATTAATCACACTGACTCTTTCTGCAAAGATACAAAAATCTTCGATGTACAAATTCAGCGGCAAGGACTCCACTTACAGATTTTAATATGCCGTTGTGTCAAGTTCAGTCTTTAGAAATTTATTTATACCTGAGCGGGTTCGGGAATTTTCTAACTACCTAAATCATGCTCGAGAGTCTTTCCTTTAATCTTTACTTGAAATTACGTTTTTTTTACATGATTGCTTTGATATCACTCTTTTTCGTATAGTTCATCTTTTAAAGGAATACTAGCTGCCAGGGCAGCTAGATTAGCTTCCTGCGGCATGTTGATGCATAAGTTCCCCCCTCTCTAACTTTTACCTCATTCTGAAGTTATATTATTTGATATAATTTAATGTTCATTCGATTTCAAGACATACCACGCACGTGGCCCGGCGTTGCACGGGCACTTCGTGCCCTGAAAGTAGTGAGAAAAAAATTTAAAGAAAGTACTCCCCGCCAAGGCGGCTCGCTTACAGGCGCTTCACGCCTTTACTTTTTTCCTATATAAAAAAAATTATTCGAATTATTGAGATGCTTCACGCCTTCAAGATGGTGAGGAAAGTTTCAGTAAGTTCAGCTCGCTCAAAGGAAAAAAGCAGACATAGATACTCAGTTTTTAATATAAGTAGATGGCTCTTCAACAAATAAATGTTTCAAAATATTACCAGTAGCTAGCGATAAAAATTCTACGTAAGTGGCCCGCTTATGAGTTTCGTGTTTGATTTAGTTAAGCCTTCATTCAAAATTCTCATTATCATTGTTATTATACTGTTTCATAGCAACGACGGTTTGCAAGAATGGATTTCATATTTAATCATTTATTAGGCTTAATCGCTTTAAACTTGACTACTTATTAATTGATATCTTCGCTAATTAAAATCGTATAATTATATCAATTGAAACTAATGAAGCCTGAAAAATTACCTATCTATCGGTACCTAATTCGACTTTCAGGTCATTGGCGTTCAGGAGAAAGAAGCGTGACATAGAAAGATAGTTAGAAAGATAGAAAGAAAGATAGTTAGAAAGATACTCAGTTTTTAATATAAGTAGATAATTTCCTTAGCATGTTCAGTGCCAAGAACTAATAAGAAGTAATAACTTGCGAATCAAGTTCATAACAGATGTGACAGATAGTCGTATATGGATAGCAGCAGGTAAGGAATCGTGAATGGCGATTTATAAGAATATTTCTATGCTGGGCAAACAATACGAAATTTACCTGTCCCTGAACTAGTCGTTTGTTGCTAAATACGTTGCATCGTATTTTGTGCAGTATTTTTGCTTAAAATTTGTTCAACTTCTTTCTCAATAACTTTTTATTCCTGTAATTGTCTTTCCCAAGAACGAAAATAAAAACTTGACTTTTCAAGTAACAGATGCAAAGACTTAGAAATATCCTTTTGTATGCGAGCGGGAGGGGGGGGATTGCCCCTTGATTGGCATAATATAACTCAGCATCTGTGTAGAGTTAACTGTTTTTTCCCCTGAAAATGTATTCAAGACACCCTCACCGCCAGCTTGGTTATTCTATCCAGAGACTGCAGTTTCGTTCTTATTGTGGACGCATCAGTCTTTAATTGGAAGTAAATGGAACAGCCGAGTTGGCGGTATATTGCAGGTTTTTGTGCGTTTTACTATAAAATTCTATAACGTTTTACTTGAGTGAAAATATCCACTATTATTTTGAAACTTTTACCACTTAGTACATCATTTAATATGTACATTTAGCTGTACATTTATGTTGATATTTATTTGTGTAGTGCCTTATTAGACGAACTACATCGCATTATATTCAACTTAGCAATGACGGGTAACGGCACTCACGCGTGCCGCTGAGTATATCGAACCAACTCAGAGGAAGACAATGATGAGACGCAAACTGTGTGATGATGATGATGATCACCTAGATAATTTCCTTTAAATCAGACAGGATACGGAGACCAAAATCTGCTGCTTTTGCGGAAATTTCTTGTTAGATAACAAACGTGGTTTTGCTACCACAATATACGGAAAGCGGCTGCATAAAGCCTCATGTAGTGGTCACACACAGAGGTGTGAACAGCCCATTGTAATTAAAAATAACAATTAAAACTTAAGAAGTGGTAATTACGAGAATCCAATTTCAACAATTATAGTTCTGTAATGTTCTCTTTCTTTCCTTAAAAGGGGCACCTGCTTATCAGCATATCTATCAATTACGAAATCTTCAAAGCAAATCATTTATTTTTTCGCCGCTTGGATATCTTTCATGTTAATATCAGATATTTATTTGCCTGATCAAGGCATTTATCTCAACAAAATATCTCAAGATAATATTCAAAAGTCATGATGTTAACGATTAAGCTCTTTCTGTTATGCACTCTTTTGCTTAGCTGCGTGTAAAGATTCTTTTTCCTCATTGTCAAATCATGTTTTTTCCTTCATGCACATTGCGCAATATCTCTCAATTGTTTTTAAAAATTCCTGGCTGTGAAAGGAAATTCATTTGTTTTTATTCCTAGTTGGAATTAGAAACACCATTCGAATAAGAAACCCACAATTTATATTGTTCGGGAAAAAGTTCAGCAGCAAATAGAACAGGTGACTCAACCTATGTGATTACAAAAGATTTGACTTGAGATTGAAAAAATCGTACTTTAAAGGACAATTAACATAATTTATCAACAGATGTACTCTACCAATTTATGTCAATAATGAGAGGCCAGTCAAAGAAAATAATGCTGTCAGTGTACTGGGGGGGGGGGAGTACAGAAAGTTTTGGGACGGGCAACGAAAAATAAGAATCCCTCCCTCCCTGTATGCACCAACTCCTTGTTTTATTAAAACAGAAGATGTGAAGGTTTAAGGCGCCCCTCACGGCCTTCCAAACTAAACCCTAAAACACCGCATCACTGATTTTATTATGAGGTGCGGAAAATATTTTGTTACTTGAATGCAAAAATTGAATTAATGCCTTTGTACTTGAAAAGTAAATTGAGGTTTTTCAACCGTTTTTTGCTCAAAATTTGCAGAGTGCTGCCGACGCGGCGCGTGTTTGTTTCGCGGCTGCACCCCTTTTTCAGTGCAAAAAAGGGTGAGCTTCAGGATGAATTCATACGAGAAAATAATTTTCTCGGTCAAAGGTCTTTCAGATGACTTTTCATCCTGAAGCTCACACTTCTTTTCTTTGAAAAAGAAGTTTCTTGTAGCCCTGAAACACATGTCTACAGCACTCTTCAAATTTTGTGCGAAAAACGTTGAAAAACCTTAATTTACTAGGTAAATACAAATTTGACAAAACAGAATTTTCCACTTTTGTTGCAAATTTTTGTTCAAAGGATCACATAAGTACTTATCATTGCATAAAATTTAGAAAGTGTCTAAATTAACATTCAAATGATAGTTAATTAAATATTTACATTCTCCAAAAATCGTCAAAAAAGTGTTGAGTTTTTCTCGTAACTACACGATTCACCACCACAATTTTAACAATTATGAGTTCAATAAATAAAAGACACGATGAACTACTCTCTTTCTCAAACCCATATTTTAGTCTCCTTCACGGACTTTTCACCAAAAAGAAATACGTTGTTTTTCAAATTTCATACGCTTTCTATATGCCTCTAAAAAGTTATGCTCTTTATGTACTGTCTGTCCATGACAATCGCGCCAAGCACTCGCGAACAGCTCCCCTTAAAAAAGTGTAGATGGGTTGTGGGTGATAACTTTCCGAAGTTTTCAATTTAAAACTTGCATTTGCTATATCCTTTTGGCATATTCAACTAAACTATGTATTTGAAATTAGCATCGTTCACGCTGTTTGATACGGTTTAAAATACTTTTTATTATTCTTCCCCTTAATGTTATCTTACCTAACACTTCTATTTTAGTTTGATCAGAGAAGATCTGACGCATGCGTAAATGCACGGAAGGTTTCGCCTACAAGATCAGACAGTATATAATATCTGACTCAAGATCTTTCCTGAAAAGCGTGCTTTCGAAATAACAGAAAACTTGTGTTGCAGGAAGATTTTATTTAAAAAAAAGGAAATTCCATAAACCTAATGTCATATTGCAGTTTGTTCGAGAAGGTAAAATAAAACTTTTTTTTTTTTATCTTTTGTAACTTGTTTTGAAGATATTGTAGAAGTGACAGCTGAATAATTATTTGTTTCAGTAAATGTAGAATTGATAAAATGTGGGCATTGATTCAACTTCACAGGTGGAACTGAAGATGCGTCTTTTACCGGCTTGGAAAGATTAATAACTTGTTTTGGATTTTCACAGTTTCATTCTTTGACGATGATAGATTGTTCAGATGCCCCCCCCCCCCCACACACACATGCGTTCAATATATGAGTGTTTGCAGTTTATTGCTGCAAAGATAGGGAAAAAACTATTTTATGAAGTTGACAATTGTACGTGTATGAAAATAAACTTGTTTATATAGAGTCTTCGCTTTCAAAGCATTATTTCTAAACATTTTTCAGTTGAAATTCATTTTCTTTTCATCGTTTCCTTGACGAGGGACATGTCAAGGTCTTTACTTCTCGTCCCTGGATATGAGCTACTTTAATATTGTTTGTATTTATTTATATAGAGTTAAACTTTGTCTATTTTTTTTAATTTCTCATTCAATTGGATTACTGGGTTTTGCAAAACACTTATTATCTGAGACGTTGAGTAAGTCTCACTCCATAGAAGCAAGAAGCATCATATAAACTTTTAAAATGTGGTGCACATCGTATTTATATGCATAAAATTATTTTGTAAAAAAAAGATGCAATCTCTCGTGCTATACACGGGCGTACTGTCCGTCCTCGAATCATTGCTTTACCGTCATTTGCTTTACCCTTTTGACATATGCAACCAGTGGCGGCTCGTGCCTTAATTTAGTGGGTGGGCCCGCAATTATATGTTCCCCTAGTAATGCTTACAAAAAAAATGAAGGAAACAACTATTAAACTAATGCTGAGCGACATAAAATAATATTTAATTCTATTAATACAAATTTGCATTGCAAAATTATCTCATTTGATTTGATACATAGGTTTTATATTTTAAATGTTATACCAGCCTTAAGCGATCAATGTAATGATAATAACAATATTTTTCACAGACGACATACTTCCTTTACATCACTAATGTTTCGCAAAGCTAGCTCTCAGAATTTTGCCATTTTCGGACAGTGAAAATATTCATCACATTAAAAGTGTTACGCCACAAGTCGGTGCCATTACTCAAACATTACGGGACTGCACTCCAAAAGAAAACGAACATTTCTGCCTAAAACACACCCTCTCCCCCCCCTAAAAATGTCGACAACCTGCACCATGTGTTTTTGAAAGCCTCTATCATCAAATTAAGGAACTCATAAGGTAAATGACTCGATATATGTATGCTTACATTTTTTTTAAAATTTGGATACAAATGTTGCAATTTCAGTTCATGAAAAAACAAATCCTAACGGTATTTCAACTTAAAAATGTTACTTTTATAGCCATGATATTTACATTAACTTTCAATTTTAATGTATGTGTATGCTTTTAAATAAATTGGAATACACTGGCTTGAACAGTTATAGTTCCACTCACTTACCAATGTATGATCGTATACTCAAACTAGTGATGAGCTGAATCGAATTATTTTCAGGAAATACACACATGTACAAAACAATATTAAAACACTTATTTTTCTTACAATATAATCTGGATCTTGACTTACCGATTCGAATAACATTAAAATTAAAACACGGATAACTGACTAATTTGATTATGTTTGTCAGAAATATTTGACTAACTGATAATTAATTTCTTTTCGGATACGTGATTTGACTGATAGTCATGGTAACATGCTATATGTTAGAAATAAAAAATCTTGTAGAACGCCTAGTTTTTCAGAACCATTAGGTATCGTTATTAAACTTTGATAGAAATTTTTAATTTAACTACATTGCTTTTAAACAGTATTTACTATTTCATATATTGTAAAACTTCAGAAAAATATATTGCAAAATATAGTTGTTAAATGTTGCGAAATTTTATATCCACGTGTTTCCTCTATGAATTATGAAGCAATTTGTAAAATAATAATAATTTAAAGAATAAGTGTATTATTCATTTATACATTTTTAAGCTGAATATAGTTTTTATATACAGTAGACGTTGATCCACTCAATATTTTTATGAACGTTCAATTTCAACGTTTTGTTTTTTCTGGTTACTGCTTTAAATGAATTTGTAGTAGAAGGTTAATGTTACGCGTCAAATAAGATTTAAGAAAAGTTGTAGAGTAGCAAAAGTTTTTATTCAACATCTAAGTGTTTTTTCGGACATTAAAATCCCTATGAATGTGATAATATTAGTTGCAGGGATGATTATCAAAAAGAGGGAAGGGGAGAACTACTTCATCGATATTTTAAGGGGAGGGTGTTGGCCGCTCTTTGGACGACTTTGGTCCTGGATATAAATGTAATCATTGATTCGGCTAAATAAATTTAGCATTTAGAGCTTAAGAATACTCATTAATTCTCCAAGCATTTATAATGTCACACCCGGAAGGATGACAAAGTTTCTAGAGTTCATACAATACTTACAACACTATGAGATTAAATTCAAACTAATACCAAGAAAATGGCAAACGGTCTGCAAGTCAAAAATAAAGTCTTCACACAAAAATTTTGAGAATAAGAATCTCTGTTCCCAAACGCAAATTAACCAATAAAATATACATGCACTGTATTACAAATAGGTGAGGGGGGCGGTAATGGAATTAGCAATCTCTATGCCTGTTAGTAATAGGTGTTGAAAGTAAAAAAGAAAGACAAAAAAAAAAAGAGGACTTGTTATTAAAATCATTCAAAAAAAAAAAAAAGAAAGAAAGGAAAAGAGAAACACGAAAAGTGCGAAATGAGAAGAGGCGAGTTTTCTCCCTAACGCAAGGACCTCACATTCTGCTCCTGTACGCAGTGAGGAGACACTTCCCTCTCCACCGCTTTGGTTAGGGACAAAGGGAAATCTCGGGCCAGGGCCAGGGAAGATGGGCCCACAGGTCGAATGTTACAATGGGGTGTCATCAGAGAACCGCTCTTTTTAATCCAGCCACTGCGATTGGCTAAAAGCGGAGTTGGCCGCGGGCCTACTGAGAGCGGCCCTCAAGCTCGTTCTAAAAGCCGTGCGAAGCGCTAAAATTGATGAGTTAGAATCTTCTTGTGCTGTGTTAGCGATGTGCGGGAGGGGGGGGGGTGACTGTAGGTTTAAAATATGTTTTGTGCACTATGTTTTTTTGTTTTTTTTTTTTAGTTTTTTGAACAGAAATACAAAACGATATGTTTTAATTATGTATTAGTTTTTTTCTTCCAATTTTTCTGGGTGGGCCCGGCCCACCCGGCCCATAGTGAGGAGCCGCCCCTGTATGCAACTAAACTATGTATTTGAAATTAGCATCGTTCCACGTTGTTTGATAAGCTCAAAATGCTTCTTATTATTCTTCCCCTTATAGTTATCTAACCTAGCATCCCTATTTTGGAAAGATCGGAGAATACCTGACGCATGCGTAAATGCGCGCGGAAGGTTTTACCAAAGAAGATCAGACAGTATATAGAACTAGTTTTTGGGAGGAGAACTAACAAGTAAACAGTGCTCCCCTCCCACCCTCACCCACATATAATTTCTTATGAAAAAAAGTTATCATGAAGTCCCTTTAAAATGTTTTTAAAAATTTCTTAAAGCCGAATAATCTAATTTAAATTGTAGAAAGATTATGCACTAATTTACGTTGAATTTGGTGGCAAAATATCTTGATAAATGAACGAATTATCATGTATACTCGTAGATTCGAAACTCGTGAATTTTATGTCTTTTTCACGCACCACCAACTGCAATATAATTTCCAAGCAAACCAAAGTGATTTTATTCAAGTAAGAGAGAGGGGGCACCATGTGAAGAAAAACGCCATTTTTGTATTTTTTCATTATTAATTTGAGATATAAAAGAAACAAGTACTCTACATGATAAATCAAACATTTGCTAATATTTTCATGCAGTTACCTATCTTCTTCAACAGTGAATTCTAGTCAAAAATATGTTAAATTTTGTTCACGTCTGCCCCAGTAGGGGGCAGTTGTAAACACACCTGGGGCACAAATAAACACGGATACATAAATGGAAATAAAATACACCTTAAGCATATTTTTAAGTACACTGCTTATTACACATTAACAAACAGTTACAATGAAAATATCAAGGTATTTATTCAACGTGATTTATTGACTCAAGTCAACGAACAATATAGTCTTCAAGTTTTACAGAAAAAGAACAGAAGATGCAGCTCGGCATGTGCCACCTAAAACTGAAGGTGGTGGTAATTTTAGCAGAATATCATCAGAGTGTTTACCATCCATCATCTATTTTTGGAAACATAAAAGTTTCATTCATAGTAAATTTTGTCTTTTTGGTAGTAAATTCTACGAGGACAAATTCATTCACAGCTAAATTTTCTGGTGCAATTTTGACTTCAGCACAAATTTCTTGAAAGTTGCGGTCTTCAAAACTAATCTCGGACTCATTAATGTGCGTCATTTACTGCAACTCTTAACTGTTCCTTTTTCAACGGTTTAGCAAGTTTAAATTTCTTTTCTTTGCAACTCTTTCCAATTTTAATTAAATACTAGCTGCGTAGCCCGGCGTTGCACGGGCTGCAATGTAGTGAAGGCAGTTTGAGAAAACTACTCGCCACCAAGGCGGCTCGCCTTTAAAGAAATGAGGAAAGTTTAAACAGTTTACTCGCCGTCAAGGCGGCTCGCCTTTACAGTAGCGGGGAAAGTTTCAATTCACTACTCGCCGCCAAGGCGGCTCGCCTTTAAAGTACCAAGAAAAAGTTTAATAAACTATTCCCCGCTAAAGCGGCTCGCTAAAAAGCTTTCCTTCATCAAAGAATCAATCGAATTATTTGCACATGCTTCCTCAAAAATAAAGACGATGCCAAGTAGCGCATACTTAGCACTCTCCCTAAATAAGAAATAAAATTCCTTTCCAAAAACAATTATTTCCAAACCGCTTTCTTCCTGTAAAATTAATTGCCAAATTCTAAACGAAAAGGTTCTTTTAATATTTGGATCGCAGCCAGAAAAAGTCCCTTCTAAAAACAGCAATTGCAATTTTATTTAAAAACACATTTTCAAAACGGTACCAGAGAAAAAATATGTCATTAATAATTAGAATAAAAACAATTGTTAGAACTTTGTTATAACACGTATTCAAAATGACAATGGAAAAAAATAACACTCTTTCATTTTAAAAAGTTCAACTTAATTAACGTTTTAATTTAAAATCGCAACGGAAAGAAATAAATATCTTGGAATTTTAAATAGTTCAATAATTTAATTAACGTTTTAATTCAAAATGGCAACGGTAAGAAAAAATGTCTTGGAAGTTTAATCACTTATTAGGCTTAATCGCTTTAAATTTGACTACTTATTAATTAAACATTCGCTTTATATTTGACTACTTATGGATCGCAGCCAGAAAAAGTCCCTTCTAAAAACAGCAATTGCAATTTTATTTAAAAACACATTTTCAAAATAGTACCAGAGAAAAAATATGTCATTAATAATTAAGGGCCGAATTCAAGTGAAACACTATTGCAATCTCTTCGAGGCGATCGCAATTGCAAACGCTGATGAAAGTCGAATTACGATAGAATAGCATCTCGTAGCGATTGTAACGTTTCACTTGAATCCAAATTTGGGAATTTGCGATTGCAATGGTGCGTTGCGATCATCCGTGTTTCACTTGAATTCCGGCCTAAAATAAAAACAATTGTTAGAACTTTGTTATAACACGTATTCAAAATGACAATGGAAAAAAATAACACTCTTTCATTTTAAAAAGTTCAATTTAATTAACGTTTTAATTTAGGGCCGAATTCAAGTGAAACACCATTGCAATCGCTTCGAGGCGATCGCATATTGCAACCGCTACTGTAAGTCGAATTCAAGTGAATTCGTTTCACTTGAATCCAAATTTTGGAATTTGCGATTGCATTGGTGAGTTGCGATCGTCCGTGTTTCACTTGAATTCCTGCCTTAAAATCGCAACGGAAAGAAATAAATATCTTGGAATTTTAAATAGTTCAATAATTTAATTAACGTTTTAATTCAAAATGGCAACGGTAAGAAAAAATGTCTTGGAAGTTTAATCATTTATTAGGCTTAATCGCTTTAAATTTGACTACTTATTAATTGATATCTTCGCTAATTAAAATCGTATAATTATATCAATTGAAACTAATGAAGCCTGAAAAATTACCTATCTATCGGTACCTGGTTCGACTTTCAGGTCATTGGCGTTCAGGAGAAAGAAGCGTGACATAGAAAGATAGTTAGAAAGATACTCAGTTTTTAATATAAGTAGACTAGCTGCCAGGGCAGCTAGATTAGCTTCCTGCGGCATGTTGATGCATAACGTCCCCCTCTCTAACTTTTACCTCATTCTGAAGTTGTATTATTTGATATAATTTAATGTTCAGTCGATTTCAAGACATACCACGCACGTGGCCCGGCGTTGCACGGGCACTTCGTGCCCTGAAAGTAGTGAGAAAAAAATTTAAAGAAACTACTCCCCGCCAAGGCGGCTCGCTTACAGGCGCTTCACGCCTTTACTTTTTTCCTATATAAAAAAAAATCATTCGAATTATTGAGATGCTTCACGCCTTCAAGATGGTGAGGAAAGTTTCAGTAAGTTCAGCTCGCTCAAAGGAAAAAAGCAGACATAGATACTCAGTTTTTAATATAAGTAGATGGCTCTTCAACAAATAAATGTTTCAAAATATTACCAGTATCTAGCGATAAAAATTCTACGTAAGTGGCCCGCTTATGAGTTTCGTGTTTGATTTAGTTAAGCCTTCATTCCAAATTCTCATTATCATTGTTATTATACTGTTTCATAGCAACGACGGTTTGCAAGAATGGATTTCATATTTAATCATTTATTAGGCTTAATCGCTTCAAACTTGACTACTTATTAATTGATATCTTCGCTAATTAAAATCGTATAATTATATCAATTGAAACTAATGAAGCCTGAAAAATTACCTATCTATCGGTACCTGGTTCGACTTTCAGGTCATTGGCGTTCAGGAGAAAGAAGCGTGACATAGAAAGATAGTTAGAAAGATAGAAAGAAAGATAGTTAGAAAGATACTCAGTTTTTAATATAAGTAGACTAGCTGCGTAGCCCGGCGTTGCACGGGCTGTAATGTAGTGACGGCAGTTTGAGAAAACTACTCGCCACCAAGGCGGCTCGCCTTTAAAGAAATGAGGAAAGTTTAAACAGTTTACTCGCCGTCAAGGCGGCTCGCCTTTACAGTAGCGAGGAAAGTTTCAATTTACTACTCGCCGCCAAGGCGGCTCGCCTTTAAAGTACCAAGGAAAAGTTTAATAAACTACTCCCCGCTAAAGCGGCTCGCTAAAAAGCTTTCCTGCATCAAAGAATCAATCGAATTATTTGCACATGCTTCCTCAAAAATAAAGACGATGTCAAGTAGCGCGTACTTAGCACTCTCCCTAAATTACAAATAAAATTCCTTTCCAAAAACAATTATTTCCAAACCGCTTTCTTCCGGTAAAATTAATTGCAAAATTCTAAACGAAAGAGTTCTTTTAATATTTGGATCGAAGCCAGAAAAAGTCCCTTCTAAAAACAGCAATTGCAATTTTATTTAAAAACACATTTTCAAAATGGTACCTGAGAAAAAATATGTCATTAATAATTAGAATAAAAACAATTGTTAAAACTTTGTTATAACACGTATTCAAAATGACAATTAAAAAAATAACACTCTTTCATTTTAAAAAGTTCAACTTAATTAACGTTTTAATTCAAAATCGCAACGGAAAGAAATAAATATCTTGGAATTTTAAATAGTTCAATAATTTAATTAACGTTTTAATTCAAAATGGCAACGGTAAGAAAAAATGTCTTGGAAGTTTAATCATTAATTAGGCTTAATCGCTTTAAATTTGACTACTTATTAATTAAACATTCGCTTTAAATTTGACTACTTATGGACCGCATCCAGAAAAAGTCCCTTCTAAAAACAGCAATTGCAATTTTATTTAAAAACACATTTTCAAAATGGTACCTGAGAAAAAATATGTCATTAATAATTAGAATAAAAACAATTGTTAGAACTTTGTTATAACACGTATTTAAAATGACAATGGAAAAAAATAACACTCTTTCATTTTAAAAAGTTCAATTTAATTAACGTTTTAATTTAGGGCCGAATTCAAGTGAAACACCATTGCAGTCGCTTCGAGGCGATCGCATATTGCAACCGCTACTGTAAGTCGAATTCAAGTGAATTCGTTTCACTTGAATCCAAATTTTCGAATTTGCGATTGCATTGGTGAGTTGCGATCGCCCGTGTTTCACTTGGATTCCTGCCTTAAAATCGCAACGGAAAGAAATAAATATCTTGGAATTTTAAATAGTTCAATAATTTAATTAACGTTTTAATTCAAAATGGCAACGGTAAGAAAAAATGTCTTGGAAGTTTAATCATTTATTAGGCTTAATCGCTTTAAACTTGACTACTTATTAATTGATATCTTCGCTAATTAAAATCGTATAATTATATAAATTGAAACTAATGAAGCCTGAAAAATTACCTATCTATCGGTACCTGGTTCGACTTTCAGTTCATTGGCGTTCAGGAGAAAGAAGCGTGACATAGATAGATAGTTAGAAAGAAAGATAGAAAGAAAGAAAGAAAGATAGATAGATACTCGGTTTTTAATATAAGTAGATTGAGTATTGAAACTTTTAATTGAAGGGGCAAGTGGATAAAGGTGATATGTGACAATCTTAGTTTTGCCTACTTTTTACCATGAATGAAGGTGTTAAGGTAATATTTTTTTTTTTGAAATTTTTTTCTAGAAATTAAAAATATTGTCACATATTGCCTTTATTCACTTGCCCCTTCAACGGTGTATGTGAGTTAACACAATTGAACGTACACTAATTTGAATTTGTGTAAGTCGGCGAAATTCAAATGTCACATATCACCTTTATCCATTTGCTCCTTCAATTATTCAATAATTCTTAAATAGACTATTCAATGAATAAAAAAATCAACAATTTTTGAAATTGAAATAACTACCATTATGGGGCACAGATGAACTGTTCACATGTGCCCCTTATCTCAACTTAGGCCTAATTTGATAAAAACTATATTTTTTTCAATTAAAAAAAATAGTGCATGAAAACTTTCTTCATTAGTGCCACTTAAAGACGAATAAAGTTCAAATCACAAAAAAAAAAAGTTTTGAATGTGTAATTACTCGGAGAACTGGAACATAAAAGTATATTGGCACCTTCCAAAACATAAGATCTTTGATAACTAAAAAACAAAATGGTTTAGATCTTTGAAATTTCAGGTACTAGGGTATTCCGACCAGTGAGTGACCACCACCCAGTGAATGACCACTTCGCAGTATTTCTTAAAAAATAAGGTTCTAAATTATTTTTTTTTAGATAAATTGGCTTCAATAGCTTTCTTCCTTCAAATTCTGAGCTATCTGATACCTGATTGATTATTTTGGTCATGTATTTTTCTAGTAAAAAATTATGGAATGTTTACAGCCGTGCGCCATTTCTTTTTCTGCTCCAAAATAATAAGGATGGTTTTGTGTATACAACTACTTTGATTCGTATTAATTGTATTTGTAAATTAATATTTTTTTAATTATACAAAAGAATCATTTAGTATGTATATTCAGGCTATGATTTTATTTGTTTCAATCTTTATAGAATGTGTAGATTTTAGATTTATGGTGTGGTCACTCACTGGGTCAGAAAAACTCTGAAAAGCCAGTGAATGACCAGCTGTTTATTCACTGGGATTTTAATGTTGTTTTGAAAAATTAAAGAAAACTAGGGTCGACCAGTGAATGACCACCACCCAGTGAATGAACAGCGCGTCATTTTCGTTAAAAAATAAGGTTTTAAAAGCTTTTTTTTTTAGACCGAGTGGCATCAACAATTTTCTACCGTGAAATTCCAAGCTATTGGTTACATAGGTCAATTCTTTATTGTTGAAAAAATTGATAGAATGTTGACTCTCGCGTAGTAGTGTTCTTTTTAGTGTGTTCTATTTTTGGAACATAGGAGCTTTATATAAATTTATTTAAAAAAGGAAAAAAGATATTTTTTTTTTTGACCAAAAAAATTTTAATTTAGTTTTTCTCTTAACATATTTTTATGCATTAAAAAAAAAAACTAAAGTGTATTGATCCACTTACCTGAACTTAAAAAATCCATTATCAAAGTACATACCTTGTACTCAGACTTTTCAGTCAAAACTGATAGCAAATCATTTATAGCTCTGTATCGTAACCGCGCATCAAGTAATCCTTTTTTGCCTGAATGGAACATTGATATCCATTTGAGGAGCAAAGAGAGTATTCACATTTTCAATCCAAATCTTATTGGTTTTCCTCTTATAAACATTTCCCATGAATGCCGACAGTAATAGGAACCACTCATTCATCTATGCTTGATTTCTCATGAATATTTCAAATTGTTGAGGGCTTTTACACAATTTGTAAATAGGTTTTTTCAAGCTTTTCATTTTTTTAATATAAATTTACGGTTGAAATCCATAATAAAAGGGTTATTTTTAATTTTCGAAAATTGCTTCGATGCATAATTGCTGGTACTAATAGTACAAATGTCTATTCTGTGTTTGTGCATTACTCCAATGCATATGTTCAGTAAAGTGCTTTTAAATTATAAGGTATTGCAAGCCGACTAATATTATTTTCCAGTATCACGTGACGACACAGCTGTCAGGGCAGGTGTGGATTCGGAGCCATTTCCTCTGTCAAACTGTTATTATTTTCTTTTGAAACGAAACCTCATACCCTTTAATAATATAAACTTATTTGGTTTTGCAAACATCTGCACTAGAACACATTCAAAACGAAAAGATAAGAGAATCACACATTATGAAACTTGAAATTTCCTCATTTAAGTCGATGATTAAGTCATTTAAGTAAAATGATAAAGATAACAATAATAACATTAGTAACAATTAAAAATAAATCTGTAATTAGTAGCGTAAAATAGAACTTTTTCTACTGTTAGTAAGTATTGTCAAAATGGCCGTAAATAAGGTTTGTGAAAAAAATAAAAATAAGATGATATAAGAGTTAATCAAGAGCATGTAAAAATATTTATTATCGGCCAACACAATAATAATAATAATAATTAAAGAAAAGGTAAAAAGAAGATTCAATACGATGCGGAAAGGTTTCTCGTTTGAGAAAAAAATAAATAAATAAATAAAATTAATTTATAAATAAGCATGTAAAGTAACAGGTCACTATCTGCCTTATAAAAGTATACAAAAGTGAAAATATCTAAAACCAACTTCAAGTATTTCTAACTCAAAATTTAAGGTGGTCATTCACTGGGTCAGAGGTGGTCATTCACTGGGTCGGAGGTGGTCATTCACTGGGTCTTTGCGCCATTTTTCCTTCGAACACCCTAAAAAGCCGGAAGCGGAACCCTTTAAGTTCCATCATTTTTTTTTACGCATTTACATAGATCAGTAAAACTATTTAAACTATCACGAACAAAATATTACAGTATTTAAAATTACTACGATTTTTTAAAAATGAAATTTTGCTTAAGTGGTCATTCACTGGTCTGTCTACCCTAAATGTTCCATTCAGGCAAAAAAGGATTACTTGATGCGCGGTTACGATACAGAGCTATAAATGATTTGCTATCAGTTTTGACTGAAAAGTCTGAGTACAAGGCATGTACTTTGATAATGGATTTTTTAAGTTCAGGTAAGTGGATCAATACACTTTAGTTTTTTTTTTTTTAATGCATAAAAATATGTTAAGAGAAAAACTAGATTAAAATTTTTTTGGTCAAAAAAAAAAATATCTTTTTTCCTTTTTTAAATAAATTTATATAAAGCTCCTATGTTCCAAAAATAGAACACACTAAAAAGAACACTACTACGCGAGAGTCAATATTCTATCAATTTTTTCAACAATAAAGAATTGACCTATGTAACCAATAGCTTGGAACTTCACGGTAGAAAATTGTTGATGCCACTCGGTCTAAAAAAAAAAGCTTTTAAAACCTTATTTTTTAACGAAAATGACGCGCTGTTCATTCACTGGGTGGTGGTCATTCACTGGTCGACCCTAGTTTTCTTTAATTTTTCAAAACAACATTAAAATCCCAGTGAATAAACAGCTGGTCATTCACTGGCTTTTCAGAGTTTTTCTGACCCAGTGAGTGACCACACCATAAATCTAAAATCTACACATTCTATAAAGATTGAAACAAATAAAATCATAGCCTGAATATACATACTAAATGATTCTTTTGTATAATTAAAAAATAATAATTTACAAATACAATTAATACGAATCAAAGTAGTTGTATACACAAAACCATCCTTATTATTTTGGAGCAGAAAAAGAAATGGCGCACGGCTGTAAACATTCCATAATTTTTTACTAGAAAAATACATGACCAAAATAATCAATCAGGTATCAGATAGCTCAGAATTTGAAGGAAGAAAGCTATTGAAGCCAATTTATCTAAAAAAAAATAATTTAGAACCTTATTTTTTAAGAAATACTGCGAAGTGGTCATTCACTGGGTGGTGGTCACTCACTGGTCGGAATACCCTATATCCATTTGAGGAGCAAAGAGAGTATTCACATTTTCAATCCAAATCTTATTGGTTTTCTTCTTATAAACATTTCTCATGAATGCCGACAGTAATAGGAACCACTCATTCATCTATGCTTGATTTCTCATGAATATTTCAAATTGTTGAGGGCTTTTACACAATTTGTAAATAGGTTTTTTCAAGCTTTTCATTTTTTTAATATAAATTTACGGTTGAAATCCATAATAAAAGGGTTATTTTTAATTTTCGAAAATTGCTTCGATGCATAATTGCTGGTACTAATAGTACAAATGTCTCTTCTGTATTTGTACATTACTCCAATGCATATGTTCAGTAAAGTGCTTTTAAATTATAAGGTATTGCAAGCCGACTAATATTTTTTCCCAGTATCACGTGACGACACAGCTGTCAGGGCAGGTGTGGATTCGGAGCCATTTCCTCTGTCAAACTGTTATTATTTTCTTTTGAAACGAAACCTCATACCCTTTAATAATATAAACTTATTTGGTTTTGCAAACATCTGCACTAGAACACATTCAAAACGAAAAGATAAGAGAATCACACATTATGAAACTTGAAATTTCCTCATTTAAGTCGATGATTAAGTCATTTAAGTAAAATGATAAAGATAACAATAATAACATTAGTAACAATTAAAAATAAATCTGTAATTAGTAGCGTAAAATAGAACTTTTTCTACTGTTAGTAAGTATTGTCAAAATGGCCGTAAATAAGGTTTGTGAAAAAAATAAAAATAAGATGATATAAGAGTTAATCAAGAGCATTTAAAAATATTTATTATCGGCCAACACAATAATAATGATAATAATTAAAGAAAAGGTAAAAAGAAGATTCAATACGATGCGGAAAGGTTTCTCGTTTGAGAAAAAAATAAATAAATAAATAAAATTAATTTATAAATAAGCATGTAAAGTAACAGGTCACTATCTGCCTTATAAAAATATACAAAAGTGAAAATATCTAAAACCAACTTCAAGTATTTCTAACTCAAAATGTAAGGTGGTCATTCACTGGGTCAGAGGTGGTCATTCACTGGGTCAGAGGTGGTCATTCACTGGGTCTTTGCGCCATTTTTCCTTCGAACACCCCAAAAAGCCGGAAGCGGAACCCTTCAAGTTCCATCATTTTTTTTTACGCATTTACATAGATCAGTAAAACTATTTAAACTATCACGAACAAAATATTACAGTATTTAAAATTACTACGATTTTTTAAAAATGAAATTTTGCTTAAGTGGTCATTCACTGGTCTGTCTACCCTATAACCATCTACATGAATTTTTTTCATATTTTTCTCTTCATGTTAATTGGGTAAAATATCGTTTGTTCATATGTGCCCCCCTCTCCTCTATATTTTGTGCATGTGTTTTGCAAAGAAATAGTTTTAAAAAGTTTACTTTTTGTTACGAAGAAATAGATTAAAAAATAGTGAATTGTATGTGCTTGCTCAAACGTTACTCTTATTTTTTGCATTCGATGTCAGTTAAATTTGTGCTTTTTTTTTTTTTTTTTAATTATCACTCAACGATATGTAGGGGATTGTGGGGCAAAATGAAATAGCTGGCCAAAATGAAATGGTAAAATATTTTCATAAAATGCAGCGCCTGTCCAAAAATAATTAACTCCAAATATGAATGGAAAATATTATACTAGTAATTTTCAAAATTTGATACTTTATTGTAATATTTGTGGGTTTTCAAACCATTTTACTATTAATGGAGATCTACTGATGTCCAGGATAGACCTTATTTAGTTTATATTAGGCATGTTTTGATTTTAAATGCTAAATACAGGGTGCGCCAGAGAAACTTACTTTTTTGAAAAAATTCCTGCGCGGTGAATTGGCTGCGTAGAAAGCCGAGAGTGGGCGCATCTGGAGCGGGAAATCTCCAAGTTTTGTTTTCCCTTTAATTAGTCGCCATCATGCTATGGTCAAAAGAACAGCGCGCCTTTGCCGTCGAAAGCTACTTTTCGAACGGTCGCTCAGTTACTGCTACGCAACGCGCGCATCGAGGATTTCTTCCTTCCCAGCCTCGAAAAAATGAACATTAGGGACGTGTGGATTCAGCAAGATGGAGTCATCAGTGCCTGATTACTGAATAGGCCAATTAGGCAGTGGCCTAGGGCCCCCCACAATGTATGGGCCCCCAAATGGCTAGAATTGCTCTAATCGATGGCTAAAATTGTTTTATCCAATGCCTAAAATTGTAAAGCCTCAGTATAGGGGGCCCCAAAAGAGTGTTTGGCCTAGGGCCCCGTAATATCTTAATCGGGTCCTGGGAGTCACAGCACACAAAGCACGAGATTCAATGAATTTGTTGCGACAACATTTCCCCGACCACCTCATCTCTCTCAAAGGCGATCTCCCATGGCCAGCACGCTCCCCAGATTTGGGGCCGTGCGATTTTTTTATGGGGTTATTTGAAATCCCTGGTTTATGTTGATCGACCACGCATAATAGCTCACCTCAAGAATAACATTCGCGACGAAATTGCCAACATACCAATTGATATGCTGCAAAGAGTGCTCACAAACTTTAAAAATCGTCTTAATCAGTGTATGCTCAATGGGGGTCATCATTTAACCGATGTCATTTTCAAGACTAAATGAAAAAAAAAATGGGATATTGTATTCTCAAATAAAAAAAGAATTAAAACAATAACTTAAGTAGTTTTGTTTTTATTGACATTTCAAAAAAGTAAGTTTCTCTGGCGCACCCTGTATAATTTGTCAAGTGCTCGTGGGTCTAAGTAGATGGGGCAAAGCGAAATAGTTCATTTCGTTGCTTTTGCATTCATTTACTGAATTACGTACGTATTTCTTTATTTTATTTTATTCACATTCTTTTACATATTTATTCCCTTATTTATTCATTCATTCACTTGTTTTGTTATTCGTTCTCTATTTTATTTTATTCACTCATTTATCTTTCTCATATATTACTTAATTCACTTATTTGTATATTCATTTATTCGTTTATTTACTCATTCATTTGATGAAAATTACTGTAACTCATCATATAGAAAATGTTTCATTGCAAAAATATGTTTTTCTCTTTGCCCCCTGAGTTTTTAAGGTGAAAAATTTCCACCTTTTTTGAAGGTGCAAAATAACTGCCAAAAATTAAAAATAACATTTCAACGATAGTTGTATCACAAAATACATTATTGATTTTTTATATACACTGATTTTCAGAGCAAATTTCCAATTAGTTCATTTTGAAATAATAGGTCAACTATCTTAACTACAGTGAACTCTCACTTATGCGCCGGCGCAGGGAACCAACAGAAAAGGCGCATAAGTGAGAGATACGTATAAGTGAACAAGCCTATTTAAAGCACTAAAACGCAACACAGGCTCTAATGAGAGAATAAATAAGAATGTTTCTATTGGCAATTACTGTAACGTAACTACAATGATAAAGAGAAAACAAAAATTGTAGCATACTTAATTACAAACTGTTCCCTTTAAAACGATCCGTATTTTGGAAGCTTGGACAAATAGTAAGATTAGCATTTTCGAAAAAAAATTCCCCCTTATTTTCTGAATTGTGCACCTTACGACTTATAAGTAGAGTATATACTACACCAGCACCAGCAAGTCTTTTTCAATGTACCGCGCAAGCTGCGGATAAATCGATAACCCGAAAGGCGTATAAACGAACTAAATCATGTTCGTTGAAATTATATTATTGAAGCTTTGTTATATGGTGTTATTAAAAACCTCGAAAATGTGACTTCTATTCGCACAAACAGGGAAAAAATTCTGAGATTTATTTATAAATGTCTCAATTAAAGTCTTAAAGGAAAGTTCTGAGACACAACATATAATTCTTGTGGATTTGAATGAGTTATAAACGATCTTTACGTGAGTTATATAAGAGAAAAATTCTATTGCCACTTACTAACATTCTAATTATGTTCTCCAAATCCAGCAATACTTAAAAAAATAATTTTTCTCAAAACAACAGCTCGCCTACTTTAACGACTTGAAGGATACCATCAAAACTCCTGACAAAAAAAGTAATTCATGGAAGCAACAGATGTGTCAGTTGACATAAGCACCAACAAGGAAGCCGTGACATTTAGCCCGACAACCTTGGCTTGATAATTGTTGATAATGAGAAGGTACAAAAGGCACCAGGAATTACCTTTCAATTTGTGTCCTTTGTTTTCTTTCAATGACTTCCCACTAATTCAAAAACTCGCAACTTACAGCTATCCCCAGTCGCCATTCAGGAAGAAGGAAAGATGGTTCGAATGTCAAACCGTGACCCCAATTTGGGAAAGCATTGTTAGTGAGACTGTCTGAGGAAAACGGGAGATTTTTGCCCGTATTTCTGATAAAATCTATAATCAGCGATAAAAGCATTCCGTTTGCAAGAAATGATTTCTTCAATATCTGTTTTTGACCAGAACTGCAGGGACTGATTTACGGCGGGGCATTCGGGGCCCGAGCCCGGGGCCCACGACGAAAAGGGGGCACCAAAATTCTATATATTTTTTTAATGGTTATTTTTTGTCCAGGCCTCCAACTGAAGGGAGCAAAAAATAAAACTTTTTTATTTGACAATTTTTTTTTTTTTAATTTGCAATTGATTTCAGCGTCTGCAAATTTTCTATCATGAAAACCATACATTTATTTAAAATTTATATCAAATGATTTCTGAACAAAATATCTTACTTAGTGAGAGTAGTAATTGATTTGATAAATGTTTACAGAAAAAAATTAATTTTCATTTATATTGCAATAATTATTATCGTTAGCTGAAAATATAGGCAAGTTAGAAGAAAAATTATGTAATTAAAAGTTTATTCATCTTTTCCACTAATAGTAGCTCAATTTGATACAACCAATGGAGGAAAATTGTTGATTTTGAAACATGTTTTTGCTTTTTTTAATTTTTATGGTTTTTTGATATAACATTGCAATTGGTTTTTCAGTTATAAAAACTTTTGGCACTTAATAATTAACCTTTTCGTATGAAATCGATATTTACGTTTTCGTTTTTACCTTCATATTCTTTGTGCGGGGGGGGGGGGGCACCATATTTATCAGTGCCCGGGGCACCCAGGTGTGTAAATCGGTCCCTGCAGAACTGCCCAAAGAATCAATAGTGCAGAGGATTTTTTCCCCCTACTTTCACGAAGTATGCCTCAAAGATGGAAGAAATTTGCTTTATTCAAGGGAACAGAAAAATAACGGAAAAGAAATTTCTGAAAATATTTGTAATCTCTCAAACTACTTCAAGCAAAGCAAATTTATTTTCAATTAATTTTTTTCACCTGTTTAAATTTTAGGCTTCTTGTTAAACAACTTCTCTTTGAAATATTAAGAGAGCTAATGGGTGAATATCAGGAAAAGTGCCAATTTGACCATGTAAATTTTCGATTTTAAAGATATCTAGGAATTGAAATTAATAGGGTATTTTAACCACACATTAGTAACGGATTTCTTTTCTTTTTTTTTTTTTTTAACTAGGCGCAAAGTCATGATGAACATTTACTCTCATTTTAGGGGGCTGTATTTACTGCTACAGGTCTGATACGAATGTTATAGATTTCATGCTTATGATTAATACAGTATAAATATGTAGTAAATACATGTAATGCTAACATAAATCATTTTCAATAGATTAAGGAGAAAATAACGCTTGAATGAAAACAATAAAATGAAGCAAAATCTAAAATCTTAAGTATTTTTTACTACTGTAATAGTAAATGGTACGCTTTTTTTCATTGATTGAGAATTATATAAAATTAACTGAAATAATAACTTACGTTTAACTGAAATAAATTCAGTTTCTTCAGAGGATCAAATTAAAATTCATGATGCAAGCTTAAAAAAGAAAGTTAATTCATGACAGTCAGAGTTTGACGAATGGGGAGTGTACAAAATTTCTTATAAATTTACAACTTTAAAATAAAAATTACATGCATTTAGCAATAGTTACGAACGAAACTCCTGGAATCGTAGTAAAAGAAAAAAGAAAAAGAAATTGGAAAGAAAAGACAGAAGGATGGTGAAAACGCGTATTTTTATTGATTTATTTATTATTATTTTTATTTATTATTATGATTATTATTTTATTATTCTTACTTACTACTTAATTATTTTTTTATTACTTTATTTAGTTATTTATTTATTATTTTGAGGTCTCACATCTTTTATAATTTCCATCATGAAAAATAAATTAGAAACTAATTCAAACTAGCAAATAGCTTTGAGCAGCCGTCACGTGAAATTCCACTTTTAGATATTTCACTGGGTGAATTAACTGTCCATAATTTTGGAGAAGAAAAAACAACAATAAAATTAGGAATTAATTATTCAATTCAATTTAATTAAAAAATATCAAACCTAATTACTTGGAGGGCTAGCAGGAAATTATTAAGGGGTCATGAAGTAGAGCACATGGCACTTAAAGGGTTAAATAAGTGTGACAAAGTTTCATTTACAACCTCTTATGGCAATAGCTTTGTACATAATTAGTTTGTTTTCAAGAATGTGATTTGAAATATTAATTTTATTGGACTAGCTATTCTCTAAAAAAAAAGTTTCTTTCTTTCTTTTTTTTTTAAGCAATCAAGATTGTTTATTAATTTCTCTTTATCGTTGTCTGGCGTTAATTCTTTTTATTCATTTCGTGATTGGTAGATAGGGTAGGGAGTAATATGATCCATTTTAATTGCGTGAAGAATGAAACACATAAAAGCTAAATTATTGAAGAAAAAATATCATCTCTGTTCTCTGGTTATTAATAACATTGTTTGCTTTTTTTCACACGAGAAGTAAATCTTTATTATTATTATTATTATTATTATTATTATTATTATTATTATTATGCTATTTTTCGTTTCTTTCTTCATATTTTTTTTCTTGCTTTTTTGATAGTTTTTTTTTTGTATTTGTGCATATTTTACAACATTACTTAACTTTAAAAGTGAAAATACAATAACTATGAAGGATTATTCTTTAAATCATATTTAACAAGAAATTCTCGATTTCTTGTACTAAGAAAGTTTAATGAATGAGTTCATTTATTGAATGAGTTCATTCATTTATTAGGTTCCACATCTTCATATTGTCTGCTTTAACCTAAATAGTGCTTTTAACAGTACCTTATATATATAAAGTTATAAATGATAAATATTACAGCTGAGTCCATTATTGGGGTTACTTCTTACTTCATCGAAATTTTTAATGGAAACTAATGAAAGTTTCAAAAATTAAGGGATATTTAAAAAGTTTAAATAATGTGAACCAATATGCTTGAAATCAGTGGTTGGAAAAACTACATTTATTTTGTAGCGAACTACAACTACAACTACTTTGTTATAAATGTAGTTAACTACAACTACAACTACTTTTTTTGAAATGTAGCGCGCTACACTACTTTTGAATTGTAGTCGCTACTCGCTACTTTTTAAAAAATAAATAAATAAAAAGAATACACCGTTTGAGGATTGACCGAAAAAATTCAAAAAGTGGTTTACATTAATAAATTAACTCATTTGAATATGTAATAGAGCTAAGAATTGTCTTTTAATTTATTTGTTACATTTCCTTTTTATTCTTTTTTTTTTTTTTTTGCTAAAATTTGTCCTTTATACTTTTTTTACATTTTTTACGAATATTCGCCACAAGAAAGGGTTCAAAATTTAAATGATTGAAAGAATTCAACCTTCAATTTTTTTAAATTTCTTGCCAGGGAATATTTAGGAACGTGAAAATTATTTGAAGGAATGTAAAAATTATGGTACCAAACAAACCACAATGACATCAAATAATTAGAATGTATTTCGTCAAAATGGTGTATCTAAGGATCAGCTCATATTTTTATGATTCTTATTTCTCATTGCGTCCGCTGCTGTACTCGTGCAAGATTTGAACCAGTCAGAGTTAATTAAACCTTGTTTTTTTCCCTTCATCCTCTGTTTTTATTTTTATTATTATTATTTTTTTATTCTTAATTTTTTTTTAATTTAAAAGTAGTTTCCAGAAATCGCTACAAACTACTATTTTTTTGTATCGCGCTACTCACTACTCTACTTTTTTTAAAAAGTAGTGCGCTACACTACAAACTACTAAAAAATGTAGCTACTACAGTAGTTTCGCTACTTGTAGCGCGCTACTTCCGACCACTGCTTGAAATACATTGCACAAAGTCTTTTATGTTGTTAGCAGCTACTTTTTGTTCTACTAAATTGAAAAGGTTATTTTTATTATTTATATCAATGGTTCTTAACATTTTTACTGGAATAAAAGTTTTTCCACCACTCCCATCCAGTGAATTTGTAAGAGGGTTGGGGGTCTAATTTATTAGAAGGAAACGTTAAGGTGATTTTATTCGACCCCTCAGTATCCTCTCACTGTCACTGTTAGGTACCACCCCCTTGAGAAAAATTTATATCCTGAGGGTAATTTTTCAAATTCAAAAAGTAGCAATTTCACATTTTCAAACGCTGTTTTTTATGATAAAGATTGGGTTATCGATTTATTTAAGAAATACACACTTCGATTTTCACTACATATTCTGCAATTTAGAATGTGGGGGAGGTGGAAGAGGCGATTGAACGGTTACGAAACTT
This sequence comes from Uloborus plumipes, assembly GCA_038373865.1. Taxonomy (NCBI): domain Eukaryota; kingdom Metazoa; phylum Arthropoda; class Arachnida; order Araneae; family Uloboridae; genus Uloborus; species Uloborus plumipes. Next base: position 120,600 of record JAXGGA010001271.1, read on the forward strand.
TTTTGCGATTAAATTCATCCCTTTCATTGCTGTTTGATAAATTGTGGGAGAGATCTTAACAATTGTTCGAAACATTTCGCAATGGCAATGTGATACTTATCAAACGCATTGCAATCAGATTTGCTGAATCTGCCTGATTGTTATAATTTTCGATAATTTTGTCAACTAAGAAAGATCAAAATAATTCCAACTGATATACTTGAAAAGATAACTGGAGTTAATGGACTCTGTTGCCGAATATATGGCTGTGTTTCATACATAAAGATGTGGTTGTGGAAAAAATCTTCTGTATTTATGTTTGATTAAAAATGAAAAAAAAAAACCTTTTTGACTTACAATTAACTCCTATTGAATACCAAACAAAGAAGTCTTGAAGCATGAAGAAGATGAAGACAGAAGCACGCTTCGGCCTATAGTAATTTATGTTGTAAATTTTCATTTTACAGCTATGATTTCATAAAATATTGTCTTTTAGGCTATACACTATGATATAAATATACTAAAACATAGAAGAAAATTATTTTTAAATAAAGTGGATGTGTGTATTGAACCCTTGGAATCAGAAACTGTTCAATATTTAACAGAATATTACGTTTAACTTGAAAATTCTTCTGAAATAAACAGAGTTAAATTTCCTTTAGTTAATAATTATATGAACAACTCTTTAGTTGTTTTAATATAAAGCTAGGGAAAAGTGACTTACACTTTTTTAGTGTTGACACTTAAATATAAAAATATCAATTTTAACATTTACCAGGCCAGGATTTTTCTAAAGTCATTTTTTGCGTAACAAACTTGTTGACATAAAATTTCAGGTTTTCTTAAATTTAGTAATATGTTGACAAAATTTAACGCCTTTTCTAGACATTGATAAAGATCATTAATAATAGTCCAGGATTATAAAACATCCTGAGAGTAACAAAAAGAAAATTGAAGCTGGATTATGAAAATAGTTCCCATTCCTTGCATATTCACTTTTGATGAAAGATATTAAGTTTCAACTTAATTTCTTACTTCAAGGGAAAAGCTTATTTTTTATTCATTTTTTTTAAGTAAACATTTCCAAAACTAAACGTAGTAAACATTTTATTTAAATGTAACTATTGAATAGTAAGGAAGAAAAAATGTATGTACATGACTTTAATAAATTTAAATGAACTTCAAAATTTTTAAAATAGGAATGTTCAGATATCTATGCATAATATGGTGAGTATAATGTAATTAGCAGCTATTTTCTCGTTAAATTATTCTGTTATTCAATGTATTTGCTTCGATCAGTTGGTTTTATTATAAGCATTAACGAACATGCAGAACATGTTTTTCGTATTCCAATAATGCTTCATATTGCTTATTTACAAAAAAAAAAAAAAAAAATGATAACTGTCTTTTCTGGTACTACCAGTACAAAGCAAAAATAAATACTTTACAAGGCAAATTAGTTCAAAAAATGAGACAGTAAACGAAAAATGTTGCGTAAAACTAGGAATATTAAAATATACGGAGAATAGTAGCATACTAGCTGCCAGGGCAGCTAGATTAGCTTCCTGCGGCATGTTGATGCATAACGTCTCCCCTCTCTAACTTTTACCTCATTCTGAAGTTATATTATTTGATATAATTTAATGTTCATTCGATTTCAAGACATACCACGCACGTGGCCCGGCGTTGCACGGGCACTTCGTGCCCTGAAAGTAGTGAGAAAAAAATTTAAAGAAACTACTCCCCGCCAAGGCTGCTCGCTTACAGGCGCTTCACGCCTTTACTTTTTTCCTATATAAAAAAAATCATTCGAATTATTGAGATGCTTCACGCCTTCAAGATGGTGAGGAAAGTTTCAGTAAGTTCAGCTCGCTCAAAGGAAAAAAGCAGACATAGATACTCAGTTTTTAATATAAGTAGGGGAAGACCGCCTATATTGGACCACTGCTTAAATTGGACCTCGGGCTTAAAATCTAGTATAGAGATCTGTGATACACTTTAACAGTAGAAATATTAAGTTTTAGGAATAAAATCAATGTGTATGAAGTTTCACCAGCCGTCGAACTGTTTAGCGTGAGTTCCGGCTTGATTTGTGTTGAAAAGGTGCGAAATCTTATTTTGCGGACTTGTTTCTAGAAAGATAACTCAAAAACTTATGAATTGCGGTAAAATGCTGTTACAGTGTTAAAATCTGTGTTTAATAAGGATTGCATCTATGTATTTACATGCGCGATTGTGATAATTTTTGACAGAGCAATGAGCTGAAGAATAAAAAAAGGCGTGTTTTCCTCTATTGGACCGAAAAAAGTTTCCTATATTGGACCGGTGGTCCAATTTAAAGAATATGATTTTAAATAAGACTTTTTATTAATCGTAACATAAAATACCTGACTCGTCTTCTTTAATAGCGTAGTTAAAATTATTTTAAGCATACTTTAACACCTATTCACGATATTCATTTAAACTTTTTTATCAAGCACATTTTTTGCAAGCAGAAGCTACAGCTTCTTAAAATGAATGTTTTTTTTTTCTCTTCATGCATTTAGCTGCAGTTTTAGGTTGTTAAACATAGTTATTACCTTAAATAAAATTTATGCTGGTTTACCGAGAGAAAAATATGAAATTCTTTGATATTTTCGAAACGATTTTAAAAGGAAACAATTTATATGCTACTAAAATGTTCAATGTAGATGAAGCCGGTGTTTTCACTGTCTAAAAGCCCCAAAATATATTGACGTATAGAGGTAAACACCAGGTTGGAGCAGTAATGAGAGGTGAACGTGGTAGAAACACACTGGTTATTTGCTCCATGAGTGCAACAGAATTGCAAGCTCCCCATGCTTATTTTCAAAAGATTACGTTCCATGTATGAACTTATTGTGAAAGCTTCCCTGGTAAACAATATGCTTGTTCAAAAAAAAGGTTGGATCATCACAAACGATAATTCACACAATTGATTCAACATTTCACCAAAACTGTTAAGCCAAGCAATGTGAAAATAATGCCCTTCTATTAATGGATAGGCACAGCATCTACATAAAGAACATTGATGCAATAAACTTGGCTAACGAGTGAGATATAATAATGCTTTCTTTTTAAGCACATCATGCACGTAGATGTGGTCTTTATTCCCTCTGTCTACATATATTAATCGAGCATGTGATACATGGAGGCGAGAACATCTTCTGCTGCAGCAGAATTAGAAACAAGTAGCCCACATAAAACTACTCAAAGTGATTAGGTTACATGTTCGGTGTAAGTTGTACACTATGTACAAGAACTAGCTACGACTTAAATTAGTACAAGTTCTTCAGAATCAGCGGATAGTTCTCATCAAAACATGATTGTCAACTCTAACTATGATTTTGTAAAGCCGACTCACATATCACCTTTGCCTAAAAAAATAGACGAAACAAAAAGGAAGGCTATCTCAGCAATCATTCTAACGCCTTATAAAAGAGGCATAGAACAGAAAAAGTCACACAAGAAGAAGCAAGAAACTGCACAAAACAATTGTTATTGCAATATTTGTCATAGAGATGAAGTGCAAAACATGATTAAGTGTATGAAATGCCTTCGGCGAGTTTATCAACACTGCCTAAGTGAGGCTGAAGCAAAAGAAATTTTATTGCAAATCTTGGAAAAAAGATGTATAGTTCAAATATAAATTATTCTATGATTTCCTGGTACGGTCCAATTTAAGAAGCGCATGGTTCAATTTAGGCGCATATATTCCTAAATTGGACTTTTGCAATTTTTTACAAGATAATTTTTAAAAAAATAATTTTCATATTTTCAGAAAATATAAGCTCCTAGGGTGGTTCCTGATTAAATTTAGCTTATGATGCCCTATTTTGTATTTCTGTTTTGCTTCACATTGAGCGACACAGGCCTCCTGTTCTTAGGGGGTCCAATATAGGCGGTCTTCCCCTAGATGGCTCTTCAACAAATAAATGTTTCAAAATATTACCAGTAGCTAGCGATAAAAATTCTACGTAAGTGGCCCGCTTATGAGTTTCGTGTTTGATTTAGTTAAGCCTTCATTCAAAATTCTCATTTTCATTTTTATTATTGTTTCATGGCATGGCAACCACGTTTTGCAATGCAAGAATGGATTTCATATTTAATCATTTATTAGGCTTAATCGCTTTAAACTTGACTACTTATTAATTGATATCTTCGCTAATTAAAATCGTACTAGCTGCCAGGGCAGCTAGATTAGCTTCCTGCGGCATGTTGATGCATAATGTCCCCCTTCTCTAACTTTTACCTCATTCTGAAATTATATTATTCGATATAATTTAATGTTCATTCGATTTCAAGACATACCACGCACGTGGCCCGGCGTTGCACGGGCACTTCGTGCCCTGAAAGTAGTGAGGAAAATTTCAAGAAACTACTCCCCGCCAAGGCGGCTCGCTAACAGGCGCTTCACGCCTTTACTTTTTTCCTATATAAAAAAATCATTCGAATTATTGAGATGCTTCGCGCCTTCAAGATGATGAGGAAAGTTTCAGTAAGTTCAGCTCGCTCAAAGGAAAAAAGCAGACATAGATACTCAGTTTTTAATATAAGTAGATGGCTTTTCAACAAATGAATGTTTAAAAATATTACAAGTAGCTAGCGATAAAAATACTATGTAAGTAGCCCGCTTATGAGTTTCGTGTTTGATTTAGTTAAGCCTTTATTCAAAATTCTCATTATCATTGTTATCACTGTTTCATAGCAACCACGTTTCAACAATGGATTTCATATTTAATCATTTATTAGGCTTAATCGCTTTAAATTTGACTACTTATTAATTGATATCTTCGTTAATTACAATCGTATAGTCATATAGAATGAAACTAATGAAGCCTGAAAAATTATCTATCTATCGGTACCTGGTTCGACTTTCAGTTCTTTGGCGTTCAGGAGAAAGAAGCGTGACATAGATAGAAAGATACTCAGTTTTTAATATAAGTAGATAATTATATAGATTGAAACTAATGAAGCTTGAAAAATTACCTATCTATCGGTACCTGGTTCGACTTTCAGTTCATTGGCGTACAGGAGAAAGAAGCGTGACATAGAAAGATAGTTAGAAAGAAAGATAGTTAGAAAGATAGTTAGAAAGATACTCAGTTTTTAATATAAGTAGATAATTAAGCCTTGTATTCGTGTAATCTGACTTTTTTTCAAAACATTTTCACATAATTTAATCTTAGTTTATGCTTTATATTTTAATGCTCATAATATTTTTTATCAATTAGTGTATGAAAGAAGATAAAGTTGTGTATTAATAGATTTTAAAAACATTTTTTATGTTTTAAAAACGTTAAATTTTACTTGAGAATTTCATTAAAATTTCCTTTGAGAATTTTATTTTTAAGAATTTTATAATTTCAATATTGATTACATGTAGACAGTTAATAAATTTCCAATTTATATTTTTCGTGATGATAAATTTTTATCAAAATAAATAAATGGTATTTAACAGAATATAATAGAATACTAGCTGCCAGGGCAGCTAGATTAGCTTCCTGCGGCATGTTGATGCATAATGTCCCCCCGCCACCCAACTTTTACCTCATTCTGATGTGATATTATTTGATATAATTCAATTTTCATAAGATTTTAAGACATACTACGAACGTGGTACACTAATGCCCAAGCAGCTAGCTGCGTGGCCCGGCGTTGCACGGGCGCCTTTAAAGTAGTAAAGAATGTTTCAAAAAAATGCTCGCCGCCAAGGCGGCTCGCTAACAGGCGCTTCACGCTTTCACTTTTTTCCTGCATCAAAAAAATCATTCGAATTACTGAGATGCTTCGCGCCCTCAAAATCGCGAGGAAAGTTACAGCAAGTTCTGCTCGCTCAAGGGAAAGAAGCAGACATAGATACTCAGTTTTTAATATAAGTAGATGGCCTTTCAACCGGAACAGGACATATCCGCCGCAAATTTTATCCCCCTTTTTTCCGCATGGGACATTTCCGCCGCGACTCCTATTCCCCCTCTGATTGGCACAGGACAAATCCGCCGCGACATTTCCAAGGGTGAGAAAGGGGTTACTGGTTTAAATTTTTCATTCTTGGCGACACATCTTCATTTGGCGACAAAGACCTAATCTAAAAAGCGGAATTTATTCCCGGACCACTTATAATAGGGGAAATCGAATAAAAGTCAAAAAAAAAAAAAAAAAAAAAACACCACCCACCCAATGCAGCGTAAATCAATTTAAACTTCGCCAATTTTACTTCGCCAAATATTACACTCTACCAGCTCAATCGGCGGATTTGTCCTGTCGCACAGAAACGGCGGGGAGAGACGCGGCGGAAATGTCTCATGAGGGGGATGATAGAGATAAATTTTGCAGCGGAAATGTCCTACGTTGCGGCGGAAATGTCCTGTGCCCTTTCAACAAATGAATGTTTCAAAATATTACAGTAGCTAGCGATAAAAATTCTACGTAAGTTGCCCGCTAATGAGTTTCGTGTTTGATTTAGTTAAGCCTTCATTCAAAATTCTCATTATCATTGTTATTACTGTTTCATAGCAACGACGGTTCGCAACAATGGATTTCATATTTAATCATTTATTAGGCTTAATCGCTTTAAACTTGACTACTTATTAATTGATATCTTCGCTAATTAAAATCGTATAATTATATAGATTGAAACTAATGAAGCCTGAAAAATTACCTATCTATCGGTACCTGGTTCGACTTTCAGTTCACTAGCGTTCAGGAGAAAGAAGCGTGACATAGATAGAAAGAAAGATAGTTAGAAAGATACTCAGTTTTTAATATAAGTAGACTAGCTGCCAGGGCAGCTAGATTAGCTTCCTGCGGCATGTTGATGCATAACGTCCCCCTTCTCTAACTTTTACCTCATTCTGAAGTTATATTATTTGATATAATTTAATGTTCATTCGATTTCAAGACATACCATGCACGTGGCCCGGCATTGCACAGGCACTTCGTGCCCTGAAAGTAGTGAGGAAAATTTCAAGAAACTACTCCCCGCCAAGGCGGCTCGCTAACAGGCGCTTCAAGCCTTTACTTTTTTCCTATATAAAAAAATCATTCGAATTATTTATTGAGATGCTTCGCGCCTTCAAGATGGTGAGGAAAGTTTCAGTAAGTTCAGCTCGCTCAAAGGAAAAAAGCAGACATAGATACTCAGTTTTTAATGTAAGTAGATGACTTTTCAACAAATGAATGTTTAAAAATATTACAAGTAGCTAGCGATAAAAATACTATGTAAGTGGCCAGCTTATGAGTTTTGTTTCGTGTTTGATTTAGTTAAGACTTTATTCAAAATTCTCATTATCATTTTTATCACTGTTTCATAGCAACCACGTTTCAACAATGGATTTCATATTTAATCATTTATTAGGCTTAATCGCTTTAAATTTGACTATTTATTAATTGATATCTTCGCTAATTAAAATCGTATAATTATATAAATTGAAACTAATGAAGCCTGAAAAATTACCTATCTATGGTACCTGGTTCGACTTTCAGTTCATTGGCGTTCAGGAGAAAGAAGCGTGACATAGATAGATAGATAGTTAGAAAGAAAGATAGAAAGAAAGATAGATACTCAGTTTTTAATAGAAGTAGATAGTATTGCCTGTGTGTTTCCTTTGCCATCATATGATGCATGGAGGTGCAGCGGCACTGTTTCAGACTCAGTCTCGCCAAAGGTCTCGCTGCATCAGCGTATGTACTGCATGGGCAAGACTCTAGAGAGTGGTGAGCAGGTCCAGGTTGTTAGTCCCGATTTACTCGAGGACTGCTGTCGGACTTCGGATGGCACATGGCAGATATGTGATGTCACAAGCTGAATCCAAATCTTTTCCCATTTGCATGAGTCTTGAACGCAAACAGCGGCATATGCAGCGTAGTGTACCAAAATCATCGCAGAGAAGATTTTCATTTTTGTACAAATTAATAAAAATTGTAACATGCCCTCTTCGCCATCGTTTAAGCAAGGGAAATTCAAGAATATGTCACGTGTGTGAGACAGGAGAGAAAATAATGGCGATCGCGATGTACCAAAGCTTATATTTGTAACCATAGAAACGAAAGCATGTGATATCAACAGCCATTCGCCATTCGTCCATGTGACGTCATTTCGCGCTTGAAATGACATCACAGGTCCGAAAGTGGGACGTCAGATGTTGGCAGATTGCCGATTTGAAAGAAGAACTAACACGTCGTTTGAGGTCCAAAAAAGAAAGCATATAGCAATTTGTCGTTGAAAAAAAAATAAGTTTGACGATGTGAGTTTATGTTTTCCGCCATGACGAATTGCGAAGATGTGTGTGTGTGAGTACAGAACATAAGAGTCACCACCTGAAGGAGCAAGAAGCTGGTGGACGACCCAGGAAGAGGTACACCGGGTAGCCTCCCTGTTAGCAGACTCCAGAGCCAATATAAATAAAGGACTGCGCACAACATTTGAGATTCAAAATGAAAATAAATAGCAATTTGCTATTGTTGAAAAAAAAAAAAAACCCTTGGGGACAGTTTGAGAAATTTAGTTAATTGCCATGGCCACCTATTTCATTTCATTTCACACCCCCGTACCTACCACAGCTTCGTGGTTTAACCGGGATAGGTCCCTGAAGGGAGCTTTGTTCTTAATTTTGAACCAGAACTTAGTTTCGAGCAAACCCTAGGCCCAGCACCCCCAGAGGTATCGTTTCACTTGGAGGACTTCGTGACCACGACATTTTTAGCGCCTCCCAGCCACCATAAATCAAGACGGTGGATCTTTGATCGGCTAGGATCGAACCCGGGTCCCTCCGGACACGAGTCCGATGCCTTACCGATCGGGCCACCACGGCCCTCATGGCCACCCATGTCAGCTCATGATAACGATGGCCCATTTAATGTCGATTGGATATGAAATGTGTGTGTTTTCCGGGGTGTTTTCCTTTGGGTCCGAATTCAAATGAAACACCATTGCAATCGCTTCGAGGCGATCGCAATTGCAATCGCTCCTGGAAGTCGAATTACGATGGAATAGCATCTCGTAGCGATTGTAACGTTTCAGTTGAATCCTAATTTGGGAATTTGCGATTGCAATGGTGAGTTGCGATCTTCCGTGTTTCACTTGAATTCCGGCCTTAGTTAGCTATTTTGCGTTTGCCTCCATGGTTGTTTAACTGCAACACTGTAACCGCATTCAATGGCCGCGTTTTGCTTTCACTTTTTTTGTTTTTTGATGAAAACTGTTTGTTTAGCAAATAAATAAAAAATAAATCAGCATGGACTTTAGTGTTTTGCACAATAATTACTAGACCTTTTCAATATTGCTTCCTCACAAAGTTGGAAAAGCAAAAATTTTATCTCTTGAAAGCTATGTGCAATATTTAATCTGTGCACAACCGTAAACAATGCTATCCTTGACCAACAGCAGTTTGAATGACACATTCATAAATAATGTTGAATGTCTGCAAATTTTTTACATGATTTCTTTGCATTTATGATTTTAATAAATTATAGTCTTTCAATTTCATTCCTGGAGCTCTGCAATTTTAGATCAAGTAAGTTAAATTAATGTTGGATCTCGGGATCTCGCTGTCCACAGACAAATATACAGATTGTAAATAGTATATTTATTTTTAGCCCTGTGTTAAGAGTTACTATGTTTATGAAAACTTTTAATTCCGTCCTAAGTGTAAACTATATTTTTGTTATTTCATTCTAGGAGACTTAAAAATTAACTTTCTTGCCTTTTTGTTAAATTCCCCACTTTTTCTATTATTGTTCTGTGAAATTTCAAAAACTGAATATTTTTCTTCTGAGAAAATGTTTTCATATTTTCTCATAAGTTCTCTTTAAATGTGGTTTGAATTTTTTGCTGGTGTTTTATGTATATCTACCTGTAATAAGGATTTGACAGATTGAAACATTTATTCCTTTTCTACTCTAAAATATTAATGGAACAAAAAACCAGTTCCATGAGCAAACGAGATGAAATGCTGGTAGAAACCAACGGGCAAGCATTCATCCAAAAAGCTCTATGTAAGCGCTACAAATCTTGCTGAATTTGAGTAGATTTCTATATTACACGTAATTTATTATTGTTTGTCAGTTCTGTTCAATGAAATTCTAATTAAATTTAATTAATACAATTCCAGCACATAACCATTTTATGGACCTGGCATGCATTAGTGATGTCAAAAAAGTTCAATATGTCTATTAGAAGCTAATTTCAGCTAGCCAGTCAATAAATACTGTTTTGGCTTAGAAACAGTATTATTGACACAATATGCTATTTCTTCATATATCTGTCGAAAAATTGCGGGCTTAGAATATACCATATGTCAAACATAGTTTTGTCATGATGAGGGCTTATAAAATTCAAGCATTTCTTTAGCTTGATGTTTGTGTATGGGTATATATAAGTTATATGCATTATTTTTATGTTTTTAGATTTCTAAGGAATTCCTAAATTTATTGCTGAAATGGCAAATTCAAATATGCCTTCTGATGGTGAGTAATGACTCAAGTTTTTTTGCACCACATTTGCATAACATATTTATGTACGTAATTTTTACTGTAAGATACAGAACCGATAACTTTTATTTTTTGTTTCAGAGGAAAAGCATGAAATTGCCAAGATGCTTCAGTTTGTGCCTCAAGTTGGAGAAATATTTGATGTGAAGGAGAAAGTTGGGGAAGGTAAAAGCAATTATTATTATTATTTGACAATTATTGATAGTAAAATTCACATACGTTTTAGCTATATCAGTGGTTCCCGACCTTTTTTCGGCCTATTGGCTCTCTAGAACTTGCCAGACAGCTATCACCCTTTTTTTCCCCTTTTGACTCTTTGGGGGGAAAAAAAATGGTGTCAGTGAGCATAATGTTAGTAATAATAAGTAATAATACGTTAGTAATAATAAGTTAGTAATAATGTAATATGTAGCAATAATGACAGTTCTTTAGTTTAATTTTTGGTGAAATGTAAATCAATATGTTTATTCTATCTAGTCACTCTCAAACTTAAAAAAAAAAGTTGAACATTTCAAGATTAAGAGTGCACTTCCATTAATTTTCTTTTTTAAGTTAGAATCTGAAAGAGCTGTAAAGGATTATAGTTAAAATTTGAAAAAAATAGCCCCCCCCCCTTTCTTTTTCAAATTTTGGTTGAAATTAGAAGGAGGGGAACAAAAATTTGAAAATTCATTTTTTCATTTTTATCATTTCAATGCCTTGTGAGAGAGTTGTTTTGCAAGAGTGTAATACTTTGTACTATATTTTGCGGAATGATTTTACTGCTAGCTAATTTATTAATTTTGTTTTCTTGCCTTTTTGCTAATCCCCAACCGCAGAAAATCTTTCTGTGTAAAGTCTCTGATGCTGCAACAATGTCGCTGCATTTCTGCTGGGGACTTTTACCACTTTAACCAAATCGTCCCACCTTGAGAACCATAAAGCTAGATTTTACTTTTGACACCAAAATGTTTGCCAAAATATGTTTTCTGTATAAAAGTAGCAGCTCAAATTTTGAAGATAGTTATCACATGTCAGTACAAGTCCCTTAATCACAATTATTTGATCATTACATATTGGCCTAAGGCCCTCTCCTTCCCCCAAATTTAAAAATGAATGTCCAAAAATTGACATACAGTTGAACCTGTCTATCTCGAATGTCGAGTGTTCAGAAAAAATTTTTCGAGAAAGACAGGTTTCGAGATAAAGAGGTTTTGATTTTTGCATTTAAATCTTGCAAATACGAGTTTTTCTTCGAGTATTCCATATACTGTTAGCATACAGAATATAAATATAATATGAGAAATAAGTAAAATGAAATAAATATACAATTATATTACAACATTCATAATAATTTAATATAATACAGCTAACAAGAATTTCATTTTCACGACAATTTACAAATTCAAAAACTCGTCTAAACCGGCAAAAGTGCATTTTCTTATTTTTAAAAATTTTTGTTGTTTGTCTCCAGTGTAGCTTTGTTTTTAATTATAGTCGAAAGAGTGATTGGCGGGGTATTAAATCCTTTAGCAACATCATGTTTGTTTATCAGTGAATTTTGATCCAGAAAATATAGAAATTTTATATTTTCTTCTCAAGGAAAAGCATTTAGTTTTCTCTTCCTGGATGCCCCTCAAAATATGTAGAAACTACTCTGCTATGGAAAAATTCAAACAGATCATCAGGACAAAAATGACTCCAAAAACAGTTTCACATTCAAGAACTGCTGATCTTCCTTCATAAACAGGCATGGAGGTTCCAGGAAAAAGATAACCATAAATTCTAATTTCTGTAGCAGCAAATTTCGAACCTCGAGAAATGCAGGTTTTTGAGATGAAGCATTCGAGAAAAACAGTGAAAAAAGCATGAGATATTAATCGAAATTGATGGGAAGATTTAAAAATTCGAGATTCGCAGTTTTTCGAGATACACAGGTTTTGAGATGGACAGGTTTGACTATATATGTCAGAAAGAGACAGTCCATATTATCATAGAAAGAGGGGTTTCAAATAATCTATTCTTTAAAATCCCATGCTCAGACTATATTCAAGAAAGGTAGCTAAAAAATGTTGATAAAATAGCAGGGTGCAATGCCCTTTAGTTTGATTTTAGGGGCAGCATTGGTTATATCCTCTCCTCATCCAGTTTTAAATAGTTGATATACAATTTATCATTAATCATTTTTATGCAGAAGAATGAACTTCATCATGAAACTTTCTTTGTTTCTCCCCACCCCCCTCCACCTGCATTTTGCTGAAATTCTGGTGCCATACTATACTGATAATTGCAAAAGTTTGATTTTTCAAAATTCTTACATTTTGAATTTAGGATGGAGAATGATAGAGAGAGAGAGAAGGAGTAAACGCATCCCTGTAAACTTCTTCATTAAAAAAATGACCTTTCTTAAAGTCATTTTTTAAAGTACATTCTAAACTAAATTTCATACAGTCTCCTTACAAATTTGCAGTTACGATTTCTCTCATGTACGGCGTAGACATAATTTAAGCTGGTTTAAATAAGTTATGACAGAAAATAAATTATTTTTACTTTATGCCCATTGTTCTGATGTTTACTTTTGGAGAAAAAGATCTTTGTAAACACATATAAATTGTAAATTTAATCATTTTTAATATATATTTTTTAAAAATAAAAAGTACGTGGAACATTTTTATTTAACATGAAAATTACTCGCAGGAATTTCGCTTGCATGAAGTTTGCTATTAAAGGAGCTTTGGAAATTCATATGTATATATACACACGTGTGTGGTACTTGTTTTTTTTTAACATTAAACTGCAAATTTTTCTAAGTTTATGTTTGTTATTTTTAAATTGTGTCCATGTAGCATCTTTTCTTCACTGTAACCTTTCTTAACTGAAAACAATATTTTTTTAGGTACATTTAGCAATGTTTTTCGTGCTGTTGTAAAAAAAGGAAGCAAAGAGCAAGAATATGCACTAAAATACCTCATACCTACTAGCAAGCCATCTCGCATTGCTAGTGAACTGCAATGTTTAAAAGAATTTGGGTAATATATTCAACTTTATTTAATTAAAGAATTGTTATTTACTGTGTAACTATAACTTCCAGAATTAATGATGATGTTTCTTCTCAGGGGTTCAAATAATATAGTTGGTGTTGAATTCTGTATTATGAACAATGGACATGTTGTCATTGTTATGTCTTACTATCCTCATCAACGATTTTCGGTAAGGATTTTATTTTTTGTACTTTTGAACTAAGCTCTGAATTTTTGTATTTTAGTTGTAATGGATATAAAGCGAACCTGTTAATTTATTTTTAGTATATTTACCCTGTTTCTTCATTTAGAATCATGCATTATTCTGCAGAGTATTTATTCTTTACTCTCTGCAAACATATTTATACGAATGTACAACTCGCAGAGTGTACACAGACACACATACATCTACATACATTGTGTAATCTAAAAATAACCAAACTTTGTAGTAATGGAATAAAACCATGATAATATGTTTTGAAGGATCCATTTAACTCAACACAATGTTTTGAATGTTCTAATAATTTTATATACAGAGTTGCTGGATAAATTGGTTGATAGTTCAAAATCACTGAAATGTCATTCTAGTTCTGCATTCATAGAAAAATAAATTTCCTTCTTGTTAAAATAATGGTGACTCATTTTTCAAATTATTTTCATTGGCCTTTTGGTACTCAAAAATTTACAAATTCATCCCTGATATATATGTACCAGTGTGATGTTTTTATGTACATATTTGCGCTTTATTCTCGAAATTTCAACTTTAGATTTCAATTCAATTGTATTTGAAAAAAGGAACCAATATGTACTGTACTGTAAAGCATCATATTTCTAAAAAAAATGTACTTGAAAAATATTATTTTTTATGTGCTTCGAGTGACACTGTATGGTCATCCCCTTAACAGGTACAAATCCTTACTTTTTAGACAAAGGTTTTTTAGGAAATTGATATTTTGTATATTGATGCATAATGATATCTGTATTCAAATATATAAAAAATAAAAGCTTAAGTTTAAAAGCCCTGAAATAAAAGGCAAATATGTGTGCAAAAATTTCCCATTTGACTACATAGATTTAGCATTACATCATTCATATGTATGATTGGAATAAATTTATGAATTTATTTAGATTTTCCTTCAAGGATATTTTCCTCATTTGGTGATAACACTACAAATCAGAAGTTTTTAATAGTCAAATTTCATACTTAAACCTTTGAAATTCTTTTTTAACTTTTCAATTAAAAAAATGTTTTTACCTAATTGATATTCTTATTTTTATCTGATCTTTTTATTTGCCCACTCTATTTTTATCCTCTTCATTTTACAATGTTACCATGAGCTTTTATACCTCATTCCCAGAAATGTGACCTTTCTCTTTTGCATACATTCTTCAACTAATGCTACAAAAGTAACGCTTATGGTTTATATTGTATGTGTTAATGTTTTATTTCAAATTTGTGTATTTATTTTCTCTATCTTTCAAACATGCTAATTTTTTGAAAGTGAATAAATAAATAATCAAAAAATAAGTTTTATAATTGAAATTAGGGAAGTTTTTTGAAAGTTAACTGTTGCTATAATAAGATATGGACATACTGTCGTCCCCGCTTAATTGGATAACGGATAAACGAATACCCCGCTTATACGAATAAAACCGTCCGGAACCGAACATTTCCCCATAGACCAAATGTTAAATATCCCCACTTAATCGAATAATTTCCCCATATAATCGAGTAATATTTTTATCTTCCTTTGCAAAAAATTTTGCTCATAAAAATTCAGAATATAATGAAAGCATTCCCACAAGACCTTGGAGCAAACAAACCACTATTGTGGACTGTTTCAGAAAATAAAAGTCAAAGGCGAAAAACAAATTTTTTGTAGCACAAGTTGTAAGTTACTTTTTTATGATTTTCATATGACCGTACAATATTTATATTCAATTATTATACTATTTTGTTGTTAACTTTTCTTAATCTACAAATAACATTAATTATTTTCTTTATAAAGCTATTTCTGTGTTATTACTATGTTTTGAGACTAAAATTGTCAAAATGGAATGGTAAAAAAATGTTTCCCGCTTAATCAAATACCCCGCTTAATCGAATAAAATTTCTTGGAACTGACAGTATTCAATTAAGCGGGCCGACAGTATATGCAATTACAAAATTGTTTATAATTAACAATTATTTTCGCTCAATGTTATCAGAAATTAATCAAGGTGAATTTTATTCATTTTTATTGCTTTCCATTTTAAAGAATTGTTTTTACCTTTTTTTTTAATTTATAGGAATATGTTCGACTTATGAAAATTAGTGATATTAAAGATTACATGAGAAATTTGTTAATAGCTTTATGTAAAATTCATACACATGGAGTTATTCACAGAGATATTAAGCCTAGTAATTTTTTGTACAACCAAACAAATAAAAGGTAAGAATCCATTTTACTTGAAATTTTTATAAAACATTGAAATATTTGTTTTACGTACCGTAAACAAGGGTTACTTGGACACTAGGGGTGTTACTTGAGCCCATTACAGAATATGATAAAATCTGTGTTTGGTACTTATTAGTTGAAGATTTGCACGTAGTTCCTCGTTTCTCCACTAGGTAGAAGCGCTCTGCAGTCTCTAACGCTAGTACCTAACTCAGATTTTACCATTTTACTGTTAGGCTCAAGTAACCCCCAGGGTCCAAGTAACCCTTGTTTACAGTACATAAATATCTGCCATCACAATAACTTCTAATTTAAATTTTTATGCTTCAGAATTAATTTTAGTTTAACAAGTATTCCAGTTCAAGAAAAGAACCATGTTTTGGGGTACTTTGAGGCTAGAAAATTCTCGAAATATAGTTTATATTTTCTCATTGGATATAGTGTGTTGATAAATTGATGGTATTTCTATGCTACAGTATTTGAAAGAGCATTTACTTGCCAATTTTTGTGCAGTTGCTGAAAGATATATTAAAGAAAAAAAAAAAAAAGAAAAAATATATAGCTTGTGCTTATAATTAACTTTGTTTGTAGTTTGTAGCAAGTTCATTCTAATAAAAAATAAAAGTTTACTTTTTTGAATAAAGGAATAATTTTTTATAATTTATATTTTAGTCACCTCTTAATGGTGTTATACTGCTCTGTACTCTTATGTACTCTTAAGTATACCAGTTAACATGCTTTAATTAAATGTTTTTTTTTACTTGCAACAAAACTAGTAAGGAAAAAAGTAATTAAAACATTGTTGTGTGATATAATATAGATATGGAAATAAACAAGAAAAACATGGGGGATTTTTCCTGTAGCCTTCTCAGTTCTAATTCTCATTTTGCATAATTGTGTGTTATCATACAGTTTGAACTTTTGAATGAAGTATGCTTAAAACTAAGCCGCATTTATTATTTATTTATATTATGAATTGCTCACATTGGTATGATATTTACTGAGTCTTGCATCTTGTACAATAATAACTTTGAAGAAAAAAGAAAAAGTTTTTTTTTGTTGTATCAGAGAGATCTGGAGTTAATGGGTCAAATTTTAAATTTAATCAAAGTTACAAAAAAAAAAAAAAAAAAAGGCAAACATGAAATATGTGTATTTGCTTCATGAAATATGTTTTTTCAAAATGAAAGTATCGTATTTTGGGTAGATAAGCTGCAACTTATACATGTTTAAAACCTGAATTTAAACTCCTGCCCCAAGATATGGTGGTTTATACTTAAGGTGGCTTATACGATTTAAAAGTTTTTTTTTAACTTTTGTTTTAGAGTCCGACATCGGTTTGAGTTTTTACTAAAATTTAATTTAAGTTTTTTACTAGAGTCCGGCATCGAAAGCCACAATATGCATATCTTTTTTTATTTGCAAGGTTAATACTTTCATTGAAAATTGTCACCCTTGATTTTCATTTTTTTAGCATTTAGGTTACGAAAAAAGGCATTAAAATTAAATTAAGCAATGTTTCTAATAGGTTTTTTCATTAACTATTTAATTTCTGAAATAAATTCCAGAAATAAATATTTACAGCAAGATTTTTTGTTTTAGAGCATTTAATTCACAAATATATATATTGTTTTCCATGTCATTGTTATAAGCTTTTAATTTTTTTGGAAACTTTTCTTTCAGTTATACCTTGGTTGATTTTGGTTTAGCTCAAAGGGTTAGTGATCTGCAATCTTCAAAGTATTCTGCCGCACGACAGCCACTATCTGATTCTTCTGGAAGGTTAAACAAAAAAATTGGAAGCACTTCTGCAGTCTCAGTCAATTCTGATAAAAGATTGCATGAAAGTTTGCCAGCCTCAGTTAATGGAAACAGATATCAAATTGTAAATATATCTTAGTTTAGTTTTATTGCATTGTTGCAGGGACGTCATTTCAAGTTTTTCCAGGGGGGGGGGGGCAAAGGGTAAAAACACAATACAATTTCACCAACAAACAACAAAAACCATGCCCACTTATATGTAAATACATTGATTTCTCAAAGTCAGGGGGGGGGGCAATTGACCCCCTTGCCCCCCTAAATGACGGGCGTGCATTGTTGCTGTAATGGGAGTGGTTATTTTTTAGAATTGAAGAAAACCTAATCCAACATGTCATGGCAGGGTGTACATTCGAATAAATGGAGTGTGTGACACATATACTGTAAAATCCTGAAAATACCCCCCCCCCCCCATTTTCAAAACTGTCAAATTTCAGATGGAGGGGGGGGGGGGTTAATCGAGATTTTTTATACAGTATATTCTGGGTAAAAGAGTAATTTCACTTCTGGAAAAAAAGGGAATTGGGCTTATAATCAATAGGGGGGTTACTTTCGGGATTAGTTTTTAAATTCATGAGTTTTGACAATATTTCTCAAATAGTTGATTAAACAAATGAAAGTGCTAATGATTTGTATGCTTTGCAGTTCTGTAGAAGGCTGATCTAAGCAGGGTTAAAAACAATAATTTTAACTTACGCATTAAGAAGATGCATAGTATAACTTTTCTAGTTGTGGAAATGAACAATATGCCATTTTCAAGGACTTCAATGTAAATTAAGTTAAAAAAATGTAGTTAATAGAAATAATACATATGGGCTGCACTTGTTAACATGTAATTTGTTAAATATCTCAAAGTTGAAGAAAAAATCTTTTCTATTTCTTCTCATCAATTGTGGTTTATTACAAGTCGGGGAAAGAAGGCTACATGTCATGTAAAATTTTAACTATTAACATCAAAAAGATATGAACATTAAAAAGCTTGCCCTAATATTAATCAAGTGAACCATAAATGTAAAAGTCATTAAGTGTACATTGTTCCATAGTATATTAATTTCATTCATTAATTCATTTTTATTGGTTTTATACATGTACAAAAGTGAAAGATTTACTCATTTTTATCCCATTGTGTGCAGCTAGCTATCTTTTAGAATGTTTCTGCTTTGTCTTCCTTCTTATAATTTCCTGAATTCTACACATTGCATAGCCTATTGAGTTACTATGCAAAGATATTTTGAATCCCTTGTTTTTAAGCCCCTCCCCCCCCCCTCAAAAAAAAAAAAAAAAAGTGTTGAAACAGAAATTTATTGTTCCGCTTGAAATTTATTGCTGTAAAGTAATTTTTATTGTTTTTGTTAAGTATTTCTTTTATTTTTCCACATTTGGAAACTTTTTTATGTTTTGTATAACATCTGTTTTTTAATTTAATATCATTAAAAAAGCATAGCTTAAATAAGGGATACTCTGTTACCTAAAACTTCTTAAAATGATAAAGCAAGCTCGCTTGTGCTCGGTAAAAATGATCTAAATTTTCCTTTTTTAAAAATCTAATGAGAGAAATGTGTCCCCCTCCTCATATGTTCAATAACCACATGAAAGAAATTGAGTGCCTTAAATTGCTCTAAAATATGTTATACATTTAAACAATGAATTGTATGATTTTTAGAAGTGAATTACACTACTTTTCAACATTTTAGGTTGCAGCTGTGGTACAATATTTTTGACAAATGTCATTTCTAGGTCTGTTAAAGTAAAAATTTTGCTCTATTTGCTTCTGTGTTGAATTGAATGCTTTCTATATATGAAAGCATCACATGGCACTAATAGTTTGCGCTAAATAAATAAATTATTATAAAAAATTAGTGATCAAAATCAAATGAGATCGCAAAAATTTCACAGTAATTAAAAATTATGAATAATTTGACTCCACAATATTCTGAAAAATAATTTGTTATTCCTTCACCTAAATAATGCACTTTTGATTCTTGTTCAAAGCATAGAGCTGTACTGGTTTCCATTTAATTGTAGTTTTGAGGGATCAAAAGCAAGGTTTCTTCAGTATTTTGTATTATACATTGACAATAATTTTAGAAACATTCTCGAAGTGAATAATTGATTGCATGTGAATTAAGACAAAGAGGCAAATTGAACCGATTCAGGCAAGTTGAATGGATTAAAAAAAAAAAAAAAAGATTTGAATTCCCGGTTCTATTATTGAGAATACTAGGAGGTTGCTAAAAGTAAGCATAAAGCCAGCAAATTGACAATTCAATAAACAGCTGTTGTTAGGTAATCAGTATATTTGTCTAATTTGCCCTGTTTTTAACTTTTTAAAAACACACTCAAATGTATATTTCATTTCCATGTAACAACAATCGTGGCACTGTTGTTGTTACTTTTAGGTACTTATTTGTAAAATGACCTGTAATTCCAGGTAATTCCTAAAATAAGTGCAGTTGATTAAAATTAAAAATATGATTTTAATTTGTGCAAATTTTTGTTGTTTAGGAAAATGTTTCCAAAAGACGAAAGTTATCTCCTACTGAGTCTGCAGTGGCAAATGAAATATTGCCTGCAATGAACAGTCATATTAATTCCACTGTAAACCAGCCAAAAAATCATCAAATACATTCCAAAGCTAGAGATTCTTCAAAATATTCAAAGAATAATAAGTCAAAAGATTGTGGTTGTTTTAAAAAACCAACTGTGTGTAAAATTTGCCTTGGGAGGTAAGTATTATTGATTTTTTTCCTATAATATGTAATTATTCGAGATATGTTCTGTGCTTTAAATATTATTCATGAAAAATATTATGGCATACTGGTAATTATTCAAAATTTTAAGATTAAGACTTAAATATTTTCATTTACGATTGTCAAGACCTTTTTCCTTTAAAAATATTTTCTGATTGAAATAAATAAATATATATTTCATAATTTCATGCATGTGCCACATTTTTTAACTAAAAAATTATTGTGTATTTATATTTCACCAAAAGAAGGGAAGTTTTGTGAAAACTTCTTTGAAATTAATAGATAATATACTATAGAACACTTTGTGTAAATTTCTTTTGCAGTGTTAGGGTTCTTTTTAAAGATTTTTCTTTCTTTGGCTATTCTTCTGATAGATTAAAACCCTATTAATGTTATATTTGTCTAAATATATAAATCCATGCACCATGCATTTAAGAACATAAGAAAAACCAAATTTTGAATTGCATTAATGAAACTTGACGTTACATATTGTTACAAATCTTATAAATAGTTGTTGTTTTTCCTGCCTTGCATCATTTTCATTAGTTTTGGTTTTATCTGACGTCATGTTGCAAAAGTATCTGAAGATATCACTTTTATCACTTGTATACCGGCCCCGTAACACTTTGTAGTTTTTACACTTGCCCTAACTTTAATAAGCGTGAAGACATTTTCGCTCGGAGTGGTGTTTTTCTTTTTATTTCTAGCGTTTTCTTGAATGAATTGTTTAAAGTTATGAATGATTTGGAATATTCCAGATATTACTAGAAAGTTGTCGGGAATTCTTTCCGTGTATAAATAGCTGGCCTTGAACACAAGTCAGTCAGTTATTTTCAGATTTGATTCTGGTGACTCGTTTTTCGTTCGCTTGGCGAATGGTTGTTTTGCTTTTGTAATTGCTTAATTACTGTTCACGTTCGATACGTGGTGCTGAGTTACTGTTGAGAGTACAGTGTACTGTTTTGCTACTTAATTGCTGGATGTTTAGCAATTGTTTCCTGCTCATATTGTAAATAGTGTAAATACTTGTAAATAAATTTATAGTTACTTCCTCAAGATTGGAATGATCATTTGAAGAAAGTTGAAGGTGCTACGGACTCGTTACAATTTTGGCGCCCAACGTGGGGCATCTTCAAGGACTTTCTTGGAATTACCTGTGAACTTGGACTTTTCTTCCTAAGGACTTTTTGACTTCGGAATTTTATGGTGATTACTCGAGCAATGGATGAACAACTGAAACAACTCCTTGATGCGATCAACGCTGTTAAAAGTGAATTAAAAAATGACATAGCTACTAATCAAGAACAATTAAAAAATGATCTGACTACTAATCAAGAACAATTAAAAAATGATCTGGCTACTAATCAAGAACAATTAAAAAATGATCTGGCTACTAATCAAGAAGAAATAAAGAGCGATCTAACATCAATGAAATGTTTGGTGGAAACTAAATTTACCAACATGGAAAATAAAGTGGAGGCTCTAGAAGATCGAATCACCACAGTAGAAAACCATGTGGAAAAGAAAATTAAAGAACTTGAATCAAAGTTATCAGCATCCTGCAACAACTCAAGTGACTGTGTAGCTGCAGCTGGAACTTCTCGTCCATCCATCAAACTGGCCACATTTGACGGGAAGACCTCGTGGAATATTTACAAGAAGCAGTTCCTCATCGTTGCAGAAGCAAACTCCTGGGACTCTTCCACGAAAGCCTGTCAACTTGCAGCCTCGCTGAGAGGGGATGCAGCTGAAATACTACAGACCTTCCCAGAGGACAAGCACCATGACTTCGAAGCCTTATCATCGGCCTTGGAGCTTCGCTTTGGCGAATCCTGCCAAAAAGAATTCAGCCAACTTCAGCTCAAATCCCGACTCCAGAGGGCTGGAGAGACTTTGCAAGTTTTTGCAGCAGACGTTGAGAGGCTTTCCCATCTCGCCTTCTCGGACTGTCCTTCGGGTGTTCGCGATAGCCTGGCCCTGAACTACTTCATAGATGGAGTGCGAAGTCCAGAAATTCAGACGGCTCTCCGGATGGCGGACATTAAGGATCTTAAATCCGGTCTGGTTTACGCAATGAAGTTCGAGGCTGCACAGCAAATGTCCCGCAAGGATCGCCATTCGACCAGGGGCGTGGAAGTGAGTGCCCAAGATTTGAACTCAACTCGTCTCTCGGACATTGAGCGACAAATCAAAGAGATGTCGGGGACCCTGAAGAAGATTGCGGCTCGCAAAGACCAAGGTGGACAAACACTGAAGTGCTGGAAATGTGGCAGTGAGGGCCACGTACGAAGGAATTGCGAAGCTCGCCAAGAAAAGAAGACGTCTCCCAAAGTTTTCCAGATTTCCCCAAGAAGTGGCGGCTGCAACGGACTCTTCATTTACGCTTATGTGAATGGGTTTCCCTGCGAAATGATTGTGGACACAGGAGCCAACGTTACCATTATTAAGACTGATGTAGCTCGTCAATTTGGACTCAAGATCTTATGGACGCCGCCCTGCGTTACTCTCCAAACTGTGACAGGTGACAAAATCGAGATTGAAGGAAAAGTGAACTTAGAAATAATGTTCGGAAGCGCCACTTACCATCACACGGCATTCGTCGCTGACATTACAGATCCCTTCATTCTCGGACTGGACTTTTTGAGAAAATTTGATTTTTCTATTGACTTTAAAAATAATGAGCTGCACTCGATGAGGGAAGACATAGCAATTTTCAACACCGAAAATAACTTAAAATCCGCTCATCAAATAATAGCCCAAACAGATTTATTGATTCCCTCTAGATCAGAAGTACTAATACCTGGCTCCCTCAAGGAAAACAACAGTTTTAAATTCGGCCTAATTGAATATCCTAACCAAAATAATAGCCCAAAAGGAGTACTAGTGGCCTCTACGCTTGTGGACCTTTCAAGGAATGCAGTTCCTGTGAGAGTCGCCAATGTAAGTGAAAGACCGAGGAATATTAGGAAAGGAGAAGTGTTGGCAACTTGTACTCCCGTAAACTGCATCATCAGAAGAATTGATTCCTCCGAGACTGTGTCTTCCGAGTCCTTGACTTCGAAATTAATTGGGAGTGCACCATTATCGAAGGATCAAAGATACGCTGCGGAAAAATTGGTGGACAACTTCAAGCAGGTGTTTTCATCTACATCCGAAGACGTTGGTCGCACGAGTTTAACGCAGCATAGGATCGACACTGGAGATCATCCCCCTATCAAGCAGCATCCAAGACGACTACCGTTCGCCAAGAAGGAAGAGGTTGAGATCCTCGTAAAAGAGATGCAGGAGAATGACGTCATCGAACCCTCATCCAGTCCTTGGGCATCCCCTATCGTCTTGGTCCGAAAGAAAGACGGCTCCACCAGATTTTGTGTTGACTACCGACGCCTGAATGACATCACCAAGAAGGACAGTTACCCTCTTCCACGGATCGATGACACTCTGGACACCCTTTCCGGACACAAGTGGTTTTCGACCCTGGATTTAAAGAGCGGCTACTGGCAGGTGGAGATACACCCCGACGACCGAGAGAAGACGGCGTTTACAACCGGACAAGGCTTATGGCAGTTTAAAGTGATGCCGTTCGGCCTCTGCAATGCACCAGCCACGTTCGAGCGTCTTATGGAGTCAGTGTTACGAGGACTTTCTTATGAATCCTGTCTTGTCTACTTGGACGACATCATCATCATAGGACGCAGTTTTGAGGAACATTTGGTTAATCTTAGGAAGGTGCTGCAAAAGCTAAAGGAAGCCAACCTGAAGTTAAGCCCGTCCAAATGTAATTTGTTCCGCCGTGAGGTGAACTACCTTGGTCACATTATCTCTTCCGAAGGTGTACGAACAGATCCAGATAAGGTATCTGCAGTCAAGAATTGGAGCCGCCCCGAAAATGTCCATCAGCTGCGAAGTTTCCTGGGGCTCTGCACGTACTACAGGAAGTTTGTGAAGGGTTTTTCCAACATTGCACGACCTTTGCATAAGCTGACGAAGAGCAAACAAAAATTTGAATGGTCCAAAGAATGCGAGGATGCATTTCTACAGCTGAAGGAGGCTTTAACATCAACGCCTATTCTCTCTTATCCTCAGCCTGAAAAATCCTTCATACTTGACACTGATGCGAGCCACGAGAGCGTTGGAGCTGTTTTATCTCAAGAAATAGACGGTAACGAACATGTCATCGCCTACTGGAGCAAATGCTTATCCAAGTCGGAGCGAAATTATTGTGTCACGAGAAAGGAATTGCTCGCCATAGTTAAAGCTGTAGAACATTTCCATCATTACCTCTACGGCCGTAAATTCCTGCTCCGGACTGATCATGCCTCTTTAACTTGGCTTTTGAATTTCAAGAATCCAGAGGGCCAGGTAGCCAGGTGGATACAGCGGCTCCAGGAATATGACATCGAGATTAAGCACCGAAAAGGTTTGTCACACGGTAATGCTGACGCATTATCAAGAAGACCTTGTTCCGAGAACTGCCATTATTGCTCCCGAATAGAGAAACAGTACGGGACGACAATCCCTACTGCCTGTCAAGTTACTGCTACATCATCATCTTCAGATCCTGATCCATGGAGTGACGACCAAGTAAGAAAAGATCAGCTTGAAGACCCAGACCTAAAGCCTATCATAGAGTTAATGGAAAAGGACAGTCGGCGACCTAGTTGGCAAGACGTTTCTATCTACAGTCCTGCAACGAAAAGATACTGGGCTCTATGGAAATCTCTCCAGCTGCGAAATGGCGTCCTGTATCGGAAATGGGAATCTGACGATGGTAAAGCATTCAAATGGCAGTTACTCCTTCCCAGATCAAGAATTCCAGACGTTCTAAAGGAGTTGCACAGTAGTCCGACTGGAGGACATTTTGGTGTGTTGAAAACCCTCTGCAAGGTTCGAGAACGCTTCTTCTGGAGCAAGGCGAAGGATGACGTAGAGAAGTGGTGTCATTCTTGTGACGCCTGTGCTGCCCGTAAAGGACCGAAGAGAAGAAGCCGCGGGAAGCTACATCTTTACAACGTAGGAGCTCCTTTCGAACGAATCGGGATCGACATTCTTGGTCCTCTACCGAAAACTACTGATGGGAACAAATACATCCTCGTTGCCATTGACTATTTCACCAAATGGCCCGAAGCATATTCCATTCCGGATCAAGAAGCTACCACTGTAGCAGAGACTCTAGTCCAGCATTGGATCTCGAGATATGGGACACCTTTGCAGATCCACTCCGATCAGGGGAGAAACTTCATCTCTGCTGTGTTTAAGGGCCTATGTAAAATCCTCAAAATTGAGAAAACTCGAACGACACCACTACACCCACAATCGGACGGCATGGTGGAGAGATTCAACAGGACAATCCTTAATAATCTCTCGCTTATGGTCTCCAAAAATCAACAGGATTGGGACAAGAAACTTCCTCTGTTTCTGCTGGCCTACCGCAGTGCTGTCCACGAGACCACCGGATATTCCCCATCACAGATGCTCTTCGGCCGAGAGCTTCGGCTACCTTGTGATCTCGTCTTCGGTCTCCCTCCAGATGCGCCTTCATCGCCTGAGGAGTACGTTCAGGATCTCCAGGCCCGGTTGGAAGACGTTCATCACTTCGCACGGGAGCGAATCAGCATCGCGACGGAGAAGATGAAGACCCGATACGACACAAGGTCCACTGGTCATGACTTTCAAGAAGGTGACAAGGTGTGGCTATGGAATCCCATCCGACGTAAAGGTCTGTCACCCAAATTGCAGTCGCATTGGGATGGACCTTACACAGTTCTCCACCGGCTGAACGACGTCGTAGTGAGGATCCAGAAGTCATCACATTCAAAACCTAGGGTTGTCCATTATGATCGGCTAGCCCCATACTATGGCCATAGTTCGTAACGTAAATCTAAAGCTACCATGGTAATTTGTTTGTAAATTTTGTAAATAACTTTTGCCTTTAATTGTCTGTAATATTACTTCATCAATGTTATTATTTCTTTCATGTTCTCATTGTTATTGTTTATCATGTAATGTGTGCATCTGTAAATTTTCCCTTGCTTCCTTTCTAGGGATTGTACTGCCCGGGACGTGCAGTCCTTGGGAAGGGGGCAATGTTACAAATCTTGTAAATAGTTGTTGTTTTTCCTGCCTTGCATCATTTTCATTAGTTTTGGTTTTATCTGACGTCATGTTGCAAAAGTATCTGAAGATATCACTTTTATCACTTGTATACCGGCCCCGTAACACTTTGTAGTTTTTACACTTGCCCTAACTTTAATAAGCGTGAAGACATTTTCGCTCTGAGTGGTGTTTTTCTTTTTATTTCTAGCGTTTTCTTGAATGAATTGTTTAAAGTTATGAATGATTTGGAATATTCCAGATATTACTAGAAAGTTGTCGGGAATTCTTTCCGTGTATAAATAGCTGGCCTTGAACACAAGTCAGTTAGTTGTTTTCAGATTTGATCTGGTGACTCGTTTTCGTTCGCTTGGCGAATGGTTGTTTTGCTTTTGTAATTGCTTAATTACTGTTCACGTTTGATACGTGGTGCTGAGTTACTGTTGAGAGTACAGTGTACTGTTTTGTTACCTAATTGCTGGATGTTTAGCAATTGTTTCCTGCTCATATTGTAAATAGTGTAAATACTTGTAAATAAATTTATAGTTACTTCCTCAAGATTGGAATGATCATTTGAAGAAAGTTGAAGGTGCTACGGACTCGTTACAATATGTTCTGCCTTTGATTGGAATAATTTTGTTTTTCCTCAGTAAATTTAGTAGTACTGTTTTTTATGAATAATTGCTGAAATATTCTGTGGTTGTATTATCTATTAAGCTCTCTCCAATATCTCATATTTCACATGAGTAGATGATTTTACCTTCTTTATAGCATTTGCAAAGTTGCCTTCTTTTAAGTGCAAAGAAATGGAACTATTTAGCAAAATTCAGACCATTAATTTTCTAACAGCAGCATGAGTTTAAATCGAAATATGATGAATGTTTAAAAAAATGTTTGCTATTTTAAGCTATTAAAGATTTTTTTTTGGCAGTGAAATCACACATTTGGCATAAATATGAACTACACAGCATTAGTTTGATAATTTGTTATAATTGAATTTACTTAATCAATATAACAATTTCACATTCATTCTTTTGACTTTAGATCAAAACTATTTTGTATCAATACATCTTTATTTTGTGAAAAAAAAGTAATAATTAGCATATCATAAATGCAAGTAATACATTTACGATACACAAATGACTATATGATCTTGTCACATGTCATACATTCAAGTGATGGCTCTCTTTTTAAGGGATCAAGAAGAAGCTCCTAGAGCTGGTACACCAGGGTTTAGAGCTCCAGAAGTGCTACTGAAACACAAGCAGCAATCAACTGGTATGATATAATTTCGCTTTGTTTAAAATTATTGTATCTAGTACAAATTATTGTAGTAGGACTCTTTCTCTCAGAGAACCCCATAATTGTGTTTACGAAGAATTTTTTGCTTCCTCCATAAAGCAATTGATTTAATAAAGGGATAACACTTTTTCTTTTGAAAAAAATTGTCAATAATATGTAAATTATTTGCATAGTTGCCAACTATTCAATTTTTCCCTGCGCTACTTTGATTTTGTTTGTGTACTCTACAGACTTGCCGACCTTATGAAAAGAAAAAACAGAAAATCTGGTCAATGCTTTAACCCTTCACTGCACGGTGTGCCAGATCTGGCACAAACCAAATAAACCCTCATATATTCCTATGATTTTTAAATGCAGTTAAATTGAGCTTTGTGCTCCTTCTGGAACATTGCTATAACAGTTTAGTGTGATTTTTATGTACTAGTTAGCTGCACTAGTCTAGGTATTACAGTTCTTGCTTTTTTAAAAAAAGGGTCTGCATTTCCGTTAGAAGTGTGCTTAGTCATTATTTCCTTTGTTCCAAAAATGTTTAAATACACATAGTGGAAAGTTTGTTTATACCACTTATGATACAAAAACATTGTAGATTATTACACTTATCGGTATACAAAGCATATGCTATGTGCTTTGTGCCATATATAGAACAAACAATTAAAACATCATTTTTGGTGCACATTTTTAAGATTAATTTTTTTCTTCATTTTTCCTGAACTCAGGGTTATTTAAAAGGTAACAAATGATTTTTTTCATGAAAATATAAAAAATCGTGCAGTGAAGGGTTAAGGTAGAAAAAGGGAGAGTTGAAACAAGCTATGATAAACAAAAAACATTTTTTTATGAAGTATTTCTAGCTTAAAGTAGACTAATGTAACATAATATATTAATGCACTACCATTCCAGGGTAGTTCTTTAAAATATTCTTGTACTATGAGTAGAAAAGGGTTGATTTACAATTTTTCGTGTGTGTGATTTTTGTTGTTTTTCAATATAATATCTATTAAGTGTACTCTTTCCCCCCCCCCTACCCCCCACCAACCCTAAGGAGAATTTTGGAAAAAAAAAAGCCTGGAAAAGATAGTTTGCTTTTGCTAGCACACTTCAGTATTGATAGTTAGTTCATTGTTCTGTTGGTGCAATTTCATTTTAAAAATTAATAATACACATTAATTATGAGACAGCAATAACATGAATTACTTCAAAATGCACATATTTATGAAACTATCTTTGAAATGCCTAATTAGGAAATTCAAACGATTCCTTACTTGATAAAATAAATCTACATTACTAAACGAGTATACATGTAATTATACTTAGTAAAATATTCAAAAAATTATGACCATGCTTCAAATTTTGTACATATTTTTTCCTTTTAAATGAAATTCTAAAAACAAATTACTTATGAAGCAGTAAGTAACTGCCCCTAAGCCAGATGGAATAAACAAGTTGGTGGTGTATTGCAAATTACTTATGTTTTATCTTTGTTTATAACTTTTTAGCGTAATAATTGCTCAGTTCAAAAATAAAATCAGGTCAAATATGCAGTAGCTTAAAAACAAAAATAATTGTTTTGATCATCCTTCTTCTAATTATGATTTTTTTAATAACTCAATTTTTAATATTTTTTATCTACTAAAACTACACAACTATCCCACTAAGTAAATGTTTGGGACAACTGAATCAAAATTATCTGTATTTCAGAATCAGACTAACGTAAGTCCATTTTCATCATTTTTCAGTAGAGGGGAAAAACGATTGTCGAATACATGCAAAGAATGGGACTCACACTCTTTTCACGTTGCTAAATAATTGTGAAGGAATTTGTTTTATAGAATACTGTTTCAATGAGTCGATGTGGAATAAGATTATACATACAATGAAGCAAAAAAGTGAAAATGGCCATTTTTGGACTTACGTCATTCTGGTTCTGAGGTACAGTTATCGTTTCAGCTGAATATAATTGAAACAAATAGCTAGTTTTCGCAAGTTTTGCTGAAATTTGTAAAGACTAAACGTTAAAAAAAGTTTGGTTTTGAAATAACACAAAAAAAAATTTTGCTTATCGCTTTATAGACCACTAAGAAATTAACTTAAGGCTAAACTTTCGAATCCCATAGTGGATGCAAAAGGATTGCACACATATACTCTGATACTTCCTTCCTGCCATTTTGCGATTTTAAAACATTGAGAATAAAATCGAAATAAAAATATTGTCATTTGAGCCAAAGTTTTCGAAATAAAATGGCAATTTTGATATTGAAACGTTTTGGAGCACCTTCGGTGCAAAATGGGTAAAAAAAAGTCTTGGAGCATTTTGGAGCAGGTGGGTTTTGGTACATTGACTCAAACGGCACAGCTTTGTGATCATTAATCAGCACTGTCTCGCCATTGATTGGGGCTGTGAGAAAGTATTGTTCAATTTTGAAAAAAAAAAAAAAAGAGAAGAAGAAAATACAAAAGTGAAAAAAAAAACCTTGAAAAATCAATACTCAAACGTACAATCAGGAAAATAGAGTAAAAACGGGAGTTTCCGGTGAAAAACGGGAGAGTTGGTAGGTCTGCATCTTTTTTCCGTAGAAAATCCGATTTTTTTGAAAAATGATTATCTTCTTCCCTCCCCCTTTTTTTTTGAAAAAATCTGCATCAATATTATTTGATTAAAAAAACTGACCTATTTCAGAGTTTCAGTTAAATGAATTTTTTCAATTAATAGCTCATATGATATTAATATACTTATTTGAAGTACATGAAATTGTTTAAAGTTTAATTGCACTTTGTATTCTTCATTTGAAATGTTTTTATTTATTCAGTTTTTTGGAGTGGGTGGGGTTGGAGGGTTGCACTAGCCATCAGTTAAAAACTAGTGAAGTTGAAGCTAGGTGATGGTTATAATTTTTCTTTCTTTTGACCAATCTAGGAAAATTATGCAAATATTTACAAACCAGAGTATGATTATTACAGTTATAGCAGGATTTGACTGTATATTTATAATTATGATTAAGTTGTTTTTCCATTCAGTTACTGTCATTGATTCCTATACATAAATAACTTACAGAACTTTATCAAAATCACCTACTTTTCATGCCTCAATATAATACTGGTAAAAATATAATCAAGTGATATTTTTCCCTTTGACAGGTTTATAAGTTGTTTGAAAAAATTTGCAAAATTATAATTGTTTTTAGGTAAATTATACATAGGTGTCATGTTTTAACTAATTTATGAGCTATTTTATGGAATATGTAGATGTTCTGTTAAATATTGAACTGTTATGATAATGTTTATAGATTTGTAAGAAAATATTTTAAAATTGTCTAATGTGCATGATATGATTCTAAAAGTATTTTTAGCTCGTGGAGCACTTATTCTGAAATTTTAAAATCAATAAATTATTAAAGCAAAGGCATTTTTTTAGTGGCCTTTTTACACGTGATGTTTATTAGAAAAACAATTTTTGCATTTGGAAATTTGCCGCTAATTACATACTTTTAACAATTACTGAAACAATGTTTGAAGACTTTGGTTTTTCGTTATCCTTTATTTTTGATTGCAGCCATTGATATGTGGTCAGCAGGTGTCATCCTGTTATCTATCTTGAGCAAGAAATATCCATTTTTTAAAGCAGATGATGATATAACTGCTCTTGCTGAAATAACATTTCTAGTTGGTACTCAAGAAATGAAAGAAGCTGCTTATTCCTTAGGTGAGTCCTTGGTTTAAAAGAAAACAAAATTCCGATTTTCATACTGTATTACTTTGCATTAGCCGGGACATTCAATTTTGTTAAAATGAAATATTTTTGGTTTTTACAGTAGCTAACAGTTAATTATCATAACCTTAACAAGAAGTTCTGTCAAGAACTAAACGAGCCTACTTTCCCGTACATCGACATCGGCATTCTAGCATCTGATCATTATTCTCTTGATTATCTAAGACTAAAAATTATGTCAAACATACATTTTTAGCACTTGAAGCTGATTTCTAAAAGCAAAATATACCTCTCTCATCAGATGAAATAGACACATAAAAAGTAAATAAATGAATAAATAAAGTTTTGTCGCACCTTTTAAAGAATGTAACTGTTACAGTTCTTCCGTAGAAAAATTCCTCAATTGTTTTCAAAAAAAAATTAAAAGTACAAAGTACATCAAAACACATTTTATCAAAGAAAGAAAAAAAAAAGAAAAAAAAACTCGTCCGTTGATAAAATGTCTCGAATTTCACTTTTAAATCCGTTGCCAGTTGTTAAATATAAATAAAGAATAAAATGCCCTAGTGAATGAAACATTTTTGTTACAAAAAAAATCGTCTGCCAAAAATAATAATAATAATAATAATAAATTCAATAAAACAAATGAATAAATAAACAAAAAATCGTCTGCACAGTCAGTCATTTTTTTTCGGACTGTTTACTCAAAAGTTATTAGGGGTGACAGCTTGCTTGAGCGGTTCAATGTTGAACGAAAAATTGTTCAAATCGGAAATGTAAATACGGGAATGAAGTATCCTTGAAAAGTTCTTTCCAACAAAAAAAAGTTTGTTCAAATCGGACTGTTCATTAAAAAGTTAGTATCGCGGGACCGGTTATTTGAACGGCTCAAAGTTGAACCAAAAATTGTTCAAATCAAAAAATCAAATATGGGAATGAGCTGTATTCGCCGAGATCTTTCCAACAAAAAAAAGTTTGTCCAAATCGGAATGTTCATTCAAAAGTTATTAGGGGGGGACAGACAGACCGGCCGACAGACCGACCGACAGACACACAAATTCCCCATCTCAATACCCTACTTTCAAATTTTTAATTTTTCGATATTCATTTTACCTCTTTATTTTTTTAACTTGGCGATATTTTTTGGACTTGGCGATATTTTTTTTAACTTGGCGATATTTTTTGGACTTGGCGATATTTTTTCGATGCATTAAGCTACTTTTAATACTTTTTTCGTCTTTCTTTTATTTTTAACGGGAAAGTAGGCTAAAAAGCTTACTGTAAACCAATAAATTGCCCTACTCTAAAGATTACAAATATATGAAACTTTTATGTTTACATTTACTAGTTAATAAAATACAAGCCTTCAACAGTGCAACATTTTGCATTTGTGCAAATGCTGTTCAAATGGGCCCATTTTCAATTGCTTTTATCTCCTAAAGTAAATTTTAAGCCAAAATATTTTAGATAAATATGCATAAAATTGAAACTGCATACCAAATTTTATAAACTATTACCTTGCAGCCACTACTTTTTTCTCATTTTCCCATTTGTTATATGAAATATTGAATTTTGTTATTACCTGTTACAATTTAATTTATCAACTAGAACATATTAGCTGTTATAAGCATTAATATTCTTTGATCTTTACATTGTATTTAACTCACATATACATAATCTAATCTGATATTAATAATCTATTTAGGAAAAATTTTAACAATGAATTTACCTGAAACTACGGAATCAATATCAAACATACGTCGTACATTGACTCCTGCTCGCTACCTTCAAGCTCTTTGTACAATGATACAACAGGAGCAGCCATGCCAAGTACACAATGGTTCCAATGAAAACGAAAGCAGCTGTGTTTACTGCTACGAAAACAGCCGACAAATTCCAGAAAGTGCCTTTGATCTTCTGGACAGATTGTTGGATCCTAATCCATTTACAAGAATTACAGCTGCAGATGCTTTGTGCCATCCTTTCATTGCCAGTTAAATGTAAGTTTTATTAAAAGCAGAGTTTGAAATAAGCATTTGTATGAATGTACCTAATTAAAGGTTCTAGGTATCAAAGCAAACAACCTAGGTGCCATTTTAAGGAATCAAATATGTGTGTCCAAATTTTTTTTTTTTTTAAGTCAAACAGACTGCTGATATGAACTGTTATATGCTATGCAATACTTGTAGCATTTTTGTTGTATAAAATTATTATTTTTTGGAGACTTTTGATTGTATTTGAAAATTATTTTTGCAAATTTACCTTCCTAGTCTTAATCACAATGATTCAGAAGAGAAAAGTTCAGTGTCATTTAAAATTTTAGGCATCAAATTTGGCGACTAAGGTTAGAAATTTAGGCGCCAAATTAAAATATTTGGTGGAAAAATGTGACTAATGACCCTTTTTTTCTAACACAGATTAAAAGTATTAGAGGGACCGGAAAGTAATGTTTTTTGTTTCAAACAAACCAATTGTTAAAAGTTTTTATTTTAATTCAAGAATGTAATTGTCCTTATTATCAATTGTCTTTTGCCATCTAGTTGTAAATTTTGAATCCCAGAGAGATTGTTGAAAAATTGATTTTTGGAGCAAAATCTCTTAAAATGGCATCTTGGATGCAAGCTGAATTTTCAAATTTTTTTTCCTTTATAAACTGCAATAAAGGGAAATCAGATAATGCAATGTCATGTGAGTATTATGGTTGAAGCAGTCAGATTTCTCCTTCCGATCGCTAAAACACTTTTCTATTACACAAAAATCCTAATTTCATGAACCCCTCTTAAAAAGATACATTTTAATTGCTATGAATTCTCCTGATAATCTGTGTTTTCATTTATTTGAGGGGTACTCAAGTGCTTCAGATTTTTGAGACTGCTGTATAACATCAGAGTTGGAAAATTATGGTTAGTCAAAGTGTTGACTTTCCTCCTTAGAAATTTTGAGAAATTTCCTATTACTTTTGAAAGTACTTTTTATGCATCTCTCTGCTAGCCACTTTAATTTACTGTCGAACCCCGCTGTTCCTTTTGTACATTATCCCGCTTCTAACGTCATTTTCTGCTGACCCCTGAAAAATGCTATACTGGATAATGTTAAAAAATTCCAAATTTTGCATTTTTCTCTTTCACTAGGTCTGCTTAATATATTTTTCTAAAACTAGCTCAAACTTGTTCTTATTTTTACGTTTTCTGGCTTGGTACTTTTTCTTATGACTGGTCCAACTTAAAGCGTGAAATCAGGGTTCCACTGCCTCAATAATTAAACTTGGAAGCTTGGTGCTTTTAGAGGAAAATTAAAAAAGTGAAAAATATCTCTCATGTCTGGGAAACATTTGTGGGAAACTATTCCTGAAAATTCAAAGTAGGATATAAAATGAAGGATGTTATAAAGTTACCCACAGCTTTGCACATTGGAGCCGCTCGGTGAAAGATTGGAGGGTAGAAACATCCTGACCAGAAACTGGCTTTATTCACCCTCGAAAGAATTTGACGAAGAGCATGAAAGGGGAATAAAATTATCCATCAGTAAATAATCAAATTCATCAAAACATAAAACAAAAAAAAAACTCTGAAAGTCTTTGAAGGAGTCATCACTTTTCATGACTGGGACTCCTATGCTCATTTTCAATTCAATGAACAAAAGGTAAAAGCTTTCCGCATTAAATTAAAATTTTGACAAAATGAATTCGACACAAAGTCAAAACAATTCACTCGCATACTGAGGAATTACAAAAGCAAAAGTTTTCATTCTAGAAAACAAGTCAAAATAGGGTAGGGAGGGTGGAAAAAAAAACACCAACCTGGTTGGTCATGAAACCAAAACATGTTGCGATTGGGGAAATCAAAACAATTTCGGTCACTCGGCACAAAAATTGTTACGATGGGGAAAAAGAAAAAAAAAAATCTGGTCACAGTACCAAAAAAATGTTCCGATGGGGAAAAGAAAAAAAAAAAGATCCTGGTCATGGCACCAAAGTATGTGGTGGGGGATTTGGGTTCAAAAGTTTCTTCAAGGAATAATAGTACATTTCGCGCGTTGTAAACTAACCCCCAGGTTCTTCAGAACCCCCACCGAAGGGGATCTATACGCGTAGGAAGTTAGAAACATCATTTTGACAAGAGAGCACCAGTCATTTGTGGGAAACTATTCCTGAAAATTCAAGGTAGGATATAAAATGAAGGATGTTATAAAGTTACCGACAGCTTTGCACATTGGAGCCGCTCGGTGAAAGATTGGAGGGTAGAAACATCCTTACCAGAAACCGGCTTTATTCACCCTTGAAAGAATTTGACGAAGAGCATGAAAGGGGAATAAAATTATCCATCAGTAAATAATCAAATTCATCAAAACATAAAACAAAAAAAACACTCTGAAAGTCTTTGAAGGAGTCATAATTACAATATTTTATTTTTGCTCAAATCGTGCACACATACTCATATTTTCATCAGAAATTTTATAGTGAACATTGGACAAGCATTTCCGCTTTCTCAGAACAAATAAGACTCCATGAGGAAAGGCATACCATATCAAAAATATGTTTGAAAAACACGACTGCAGTCAAAGAAATACATGTCATTCTCACCTCAGGAAAAAATACAGCCATCAAACAATACAAATTTTCAGTCACTCAAACAACTGAGACGCAGCAAGTATATATATACTTTTTAAGTATGTTAAACACACATATAAGCCAAAATTCTGCTCTCAAAAAAAAAACAAAGAGTTAAATTGTGCACCGTAACAAAAGGGCATTCTCAAATACAGTAACTACCATCCTGCCTTGATTTTCTGCACAATGGGTGGAGAGCAAAACAAAAATAAGAGAAACGAATCGGCATGATAGGAGGGTAGCATTAATGACTATGCCTTGAAGTTTAACTCAAAAACTCAGGAAAAAGAAGAGGCTTATATTTACTCAGAATAATCCCGCACTTTCGATTGATGAGCCTCCGGTCAAAGCCACTATATGACGAGGGATCGGCATCAAGCAAAGACCTGCACTTTCAAGAAACCGTCTCCTTTTCCGTAATTCTTAGGAGGTCTTTGACAGGCAAACAAAGTCTCTTAGCACCGGTCGAACACCGGGCGATCCTCCCCGACAAATCATGCCACGTCCGGCACTTTTCAAACTCACCTCACGCTACTTGGAGAAAGTCAGTGGCATGTCCAGCACACTCTAAAGCCCGCCGAAGTTTTTTTGAAAAAAAGTGAGAGTGTTTTCTTACAGCGCTCACACGCGCCGAAAACTTTTAGTGACCCTGAATGCTGATTGGTCTAAAAGTATCTGGCGATCCCCGGGGCTCAAAATTCCCGGCTGAATGCCGCTCCTTGTAAAAGTCCGTTGTAAAAGACGTTGTAGCATTGTACCTATAAAACCCAGGAACTCATTTGCATTTTGCAGACATCACATTTCTGGGCTCGGTTTCTCGTGGGACAAGAATGGGGGGTGCAGTGAAAACTTAAATTAAAATAAACAATGTGATGAGCATCACACTGGTCTCTAAGTATATCTTGAAGATAGCTTCCATTCAGTGTAATTAAACTTGTTACAATAGCTGAAACTTGTTAGTAGTTTATTTTTCAGTAATATGTGTTGTACGAGGGTTGATTGATACGAAAATAATTTTCTGACAAGCTAAAACAATAATAGAGATATCAGAATGAAGGAAATTTATTACTCTTACATATTGTATAAACTCATTTTTCCATATAATCACCGTTAAAAGCTACACATTTGTGCAATTGTTCTCTCCATTTTTTCATTCCATTGATGTAGAAAGATTCCGGTTGGCTGTGTATCCATTCGCCTATGGCAGCCTGAACTTTGGCATCTATTGAAAAGTCGACCTTTCATGTCTCCTACAACTTTGGAAACAACCAAAAGCCTGGTAGTGCCAAATATGTGTTTTGAATAAATGGATAGGTGTAAATGTGTAGCTTTGGAAATGTGTAGCTTTTAATGGTGACTATGGGGAAAAATAAGTTTACAATATGTAAGACTAATAAATTTTCTTAATTCTGCTATCTCTGTTATTATTTTACCTTCTCGGAAAATTATTTTATACTGTTGAACACCTTACTTTTATCAATCAACCCTCTTATTTTCTGTTTCTTTTGCACTACAAAAATTTTAAACTTAAATTTGTTATCTTTTAAGGAGTTTATGAAAATACTAGTTTATAGAAAAGAATTGCTTCTCACATGATTTTTGTAAATAATGTTAAAATTTTGCATAAACCAACTTGATATTTATGGAATCTATATCTGTTCTGATCAAGGGTAGAAAGGCTCAAGTGCCTTTTGTTATTGACTAAAGTAACCATAAGTTTTGATTAAAAAAATTAAATATACTTTCATGAATATATGACATCTTATGCCTGTATTTATTTGTTAGACAAAATATGATTTCATAACCTTTCTAACGGTATGTTTTTTCTATTTTAGGTCTGATTCCATTTTTCATCTATCAACTTTACTCCTATACAACTATGCAATATGTACCTGACATGCAAACAATGGTAGAATAGATGTTGAATATGTTTGTGTGCTTGAAAATTTATTTGCTATCACTACTGCAAATAAATAAATTATTTAGTTGTTTTTTTATAGTTTAAAAATGAAATAAAAAAGAAAAAAAAAACTTAGCAAGAGTTGTCTCTATTGAAACATATCCATTTGAAAAACGCAATAGTTTTTTTTTTGTAATTGTGAGTTATAAGTTATTTTTATGTCCAGTGTCTTTAACACTTTTATCATATGAAAAACCAAGTTTTAGTTACATAGACTTTAAATGTTGCACTTAAGCAAATTTTCATATTTCTATTTACCACCATATAATGGATTTGAAATAAAAAATATTTGATTTAAAGTTGTGCCTAACAATTGCATGCCTTAAAAATTGAAACTTCCAAACAGTTTGTATAATTTTAAATTGAAACATTCCAAACGCATAATAGTGACTTATGGTATTCCTCTACTTGAAAAAAAAAAGTGTGTCTTTGTTTCATCTATTTATTTTCATCTTTCCAAACACTAAATATGTATTTTTTAATAATATTTTTTTTTTTTTGATCATGGAAATGTATTGATATGAACATTTCTTGAGAACGTTTCTGCAAAAAAGAAATAAGAGATCAAATAAGAAATCTTGACTTTTTGGAGTTCTTTTCTTCACTTTGCTCTTTTCATTTTCAGTTTTATTGTGCATTTACATCGTTTTATCGTTATTTAAAACTTTTTCACATAGCACATTTGGACAAAAGATAGTATACATGAAAATTTTTTAAATATTTTTCAATGTTAGTTTTCGTTTAAAATACTTTTGAAGTTAAAAAAAGTGGTTGAAAATGCTTTGACAAATATGGATTAAAACTGTCAAAAGGCAGGTTTAAAGTTTAGGAGAAAATCCCAGCGGTCCAGTAAAAATAATAGTCTATTTCTTATGACTTTTTAAAAACTATTTTTTTAGCTTTCCTCATTGAGTTTTTTTTCTCAAAAAAGCTTTGTTTTTATCTATGTGTGGGATAAATTATAGCTTTTTGAGATCATTCAAAAGTTTTTCAAAAATTCTTTTGTTATAAACTTGAATTTCAACTGATAGTTTTGCTGCTTTTTCTGTACAAAGAAATTAAAAAATTAAATAAAAAATCAGTTTTCTTCTTTTATTTTTGCACAGGAACAATTCTTTATTGTTAGTTGATCCCTTGGATAATTTTTCCAATGTAAGAAAATTGAGAGGCATTTCATCGTGATATGCCTGGAAATCTTTATGCTTAAATGTTTTTTTTCTGTATCTTATTTTTTAAACTTTTCTTTGTTCAAGATAAAAACGAGTAATTTTAATGACTTATGAATTGATGTAGTTTTAAAATTAATGTAACATTATACTTTGTCAATGTTTAAATGTATTCAAAAATGCATTGTTGTATATTTAATATTTAATTTTGATTATAACCTGGTATATAGTCTGAAAATCTCAGCTAATTTTTTGAATATGTTGAGCAGTTAGATGAAGTGTGCATAATTTATTTTTGTGTAAATGAGGCTGTTTACAGGGTCTCATGTGTACTATGCAAAGCAAACTGTGTTCATTGTACCAGTAAAAGGCCTTTTTTTTCTTGAAAAAGAAGGAAGATGTTTTCTTTGAAAATTATAAAATCTTGAATGAAAATTTCATAAAGTTTAGCAAACCTTTTGTAACATATTGCTATCTTCATTATTGTATGTAAGTGCTTGTGTATAATTATTAATAAAAGAGCTTGTTTTTTT